>JAOBYK010575333.1:0-54828 GCA_025434845.1 Phenganax subtilis
TGTTCAAAAGCTAGCATGACTAGCTTTTGAACAAGGATCCTTGTCAAGGAAAAATTGTCGATTTCTTGTAATACACAAGAGCAAATAAAACTTGTCAAGGAAAAATTGCCCGTCTGTACGGGGCTTTACTCTTACTACCGCTGGCGTTAGTTTGATTCCATGCTTGATTCAAAACGCGAACGTTTGCACAACGGTCAAAAATGCACAATAGATACGAGAAATTTTACATTTTACTTTTAAAAAAACCCGTATAGTTCAACGCTCAGTAGACAACTGTAGCAACTTTAAACAGGGCAAACACAACAATTAAAACTGAAACAAACCTGAACAAATTCAGTTCAATTGTAATCACACGATAAATTATCTTCTTTCGCTTTTGACTTTTGAGTTGTCCTTTTTCTTGTTTCAACACTTTCTTCTTTCGCTCTTCTCATAATAGCTAGTTTAGACTCGTAGTTAACTGTTAATGTCGAGTTCTTTCAGTTTCAGCGTGAGTTTTTGAACGTTTTTATTTCAGAAAAATATTGAATTTGCAATATGATTTTCCCGCCTTGCAGTGTTCCGGCAATTTCCGAGCGCGTCCCCGAAGATTACACTAGTCTATTAGCCTCACTCCCAGACCTTAATGTATAGCTAGCTCAGTGATCCAGACTTTCGCCTGCACTTTACGTACACTCGGCAGTCATTCCCTTTCGCTAATTTTTAACAGATTTATAGCAAAATGCAGTTCACTTCGATCGCACTCCCGAATTTCCTAACTCCGTAATCTCACCTCTTATTCCTAATCGCATCCTAATAACCTTTCCTTTATTTCTACTTCTAATCCAGCCTTTAAGCTGTCCTTAATTCTAATCATAAACGTCTATTCTACAATCACAGATTTTCTATTTAATCCGTAAAATAGTCATTTACTAAAATATCCAACGAATTTTTCCAAATATACGCCAACTACAATTCGAAAATTTCTGCAGTACTTCGCCTTCCCTTTCCTCCCAAACTATTCATTCATTATTTTACCGTGAAAACGTCGCAAAAATCATACACCAACACGGGGTAAATGTGTTCCGTGTTGTTCCGCGCCTATTTCCTGTTGATAAACGAGAGAATACGACTTCTTCATGGATCTTTTATAAACCATTGGTCGTTCTTCGCTTGCTGTCGGCTTTTTGTACCTGGTGGCATAGGTAAAAGGTATTTGAACGATGTGAAATCTATGTATATTCGCTTAAAAATTAAAAAATAAGATCTGCATGGTGAAAATGTTTCAACATGCAGCTGTTTATAAAAAGTCTCCATTGACCATGTAAATACTTACAATTTTAACAAAAGAGAAGACAGTACCACAGAGACCGATGAAGCAGCCATAGCTCCAGAAGCCATCCAAGGCTGCAGAGTTACGCCAAGCGTATGGAATGCTCCAGCGGCAATAGGTATCCCAACTAAGTTATAAACGGAGGCGTACACAAAATTCAATCTTACACGACGTACTGTAACACGTGATAAATCAATAGAAGTCACAACATCCATCAAATGATTCTGCAAAAAAAGAACAAGTACTTTAAGGCCCTGTTACACGGTGCAATTTTTCTTGCAACTTGCAATGCAATTCTACTCTTGAGATACGTTAATTAGTGAAGAATGTTCGATATGTGAAGAGAACATCAGCGTAGAGTAACGAACGTACGTGTTTGTCAATTTTACATCTATCAAGAGTAGAATTGCATTGCAAGTTGTAAGAAAAATTGCATCGTGTAACAGGGCCTTTAATAGGGAAAATTTTGTAGATGGAGTCGTGACTAGAATGCAAACGATGGACAATGGACCTTTAACCTTATAGACGAAATTTCAAAAAATTTTGAACTAGGAAAATCTTTTACCACAGCCTGAAAGAGCATCCTGAATTTAGTAAAATTGCCAAGTTTGGGTGCGAAATGTTGTAAAATAAAGAAAATATAGCCGTACAAAGTTGGCAAATTTTGTTTCCCCGTTCGAGAATTTGGGTATCCATTTCCCGCGCGTAATAGAAAAATATACAAAATTTGCCAACTTTGCACGGCTATATTTTCCTTATTTTACAACATTCCGCATCCAAACTTTGCAGTTTTACTAAATTCAGGATGCTCTTTCACGCTGTGGTAAAAGATTTTCCTAGTTCAAAATTTTTTGAAATTTTGTCTATAAGGTTAAAGGTCCATTGCAAGCAATTGCCTTACCTTTTTTTTAAACTATTGAACGTGAGTATTGCTTTTCCAAATTCCCTCTCACCTTAATTAGAACGACATCGGCGGCCTCAACAGCCACGTCAGTTCCAGTCCCTATCGCGATGCCAACATCCGCTGCCACCAACGCGGGCGAATCGTTGACGCCATCGCCTACCATAGCAACGTTGCTACCATCAGCTTGAAGAGATTTCACTTTCTCCACTTTGTCCGAGGGCAACACTTGAGCAAATACATGCTTGATCCCAAGCTAGCGAAGGTTCAAAAATCTAACATGAAGTTTTCTCTGGACGTATTCAGCGGAATGAGACATGACTTGCTTCAAATTTCCGTCAGCTCAGAATTAAGCTAACCATATTCTAAATAACTGGCCCCTGCTCATTGTTATTTCAAGCCGTCCCGTCAAAACCTTGCAACTTACGTACCTGTTTCGCAATAGCCCAAGCAGTCTTCTCATTGTCACCAGTCAATAACACAACTTTGATTCCCATTTTTTGTAAAGTCGACACAGCAGTCGGGGCGTCCCTCTTGATCGTGTCAGCCACAGCTATCATGCCAACCAAAACGCCTAAGTGGCATGAACAGAGTTGAGTGAGTACGACCATGTAATAGATACCCGTAAGTTTAAGCCATAACGTTGCTATTGGTTTTTGGGTAAAAATCCTATAGAAATATTGGGGTTGGAATTAGCTGAGCCCACAATACTGACCATTGATAGCAACAAGGACAGCGGTATGTCCCTTGTACTCATGCTCCTCCATCGTTTCGTCCATATCACGCGAGACAGTCAGTCCGTTTTGCGCCATCCAGTGACGATTTCCGATTAAAGTAGAATATACCTGATTCGAAGATTCTATGTAATAGAACACAGAACATTTGTGTTTTTCAGGAACGTTTGAACGATTTTTCACCTGGTGGGAAAGTAGCTTTGACAAAGTCCTGCTAGAGGGGTTCAGGAGTATTTTCCTCGGGAAGTTCTACATCTTGGAGGAAATTATCAAAGCTTAGAGAAAAGGTGGGGGGGGGGGCACATGTCCCTCAACCCTACCTCGTTCCTACGTCCCGGCTAATACGGCTAAGAGTATCAGATCTGTAGATCATTTGATGAATAAAACACGCGTAACGCCATGGGGTGGGAGTATACATACCCTCGCTTGATGTAGCTTTAACATCGATTTCAGACAGTCTTCTCTTTTCTTTCAAAAGCTTTCCAACGTCGAAGATATTACACTGGAGACCAAAACCCGGTACAGCTTGATAATCTGAGCACTGACCAAATTGTTCCGTTTCCAGAACCTGAAAGAATCCAATTAACACAAAATTACAGACGAAAAAGTAGTCTGGTACTTGGTAGCCTGCCCCCTGTTCCCACACACAAATAAACAAGCGAGATATAAGTTTGAAGGAGCGGTTGGAGACACTCCTACCTCTTTCGCATAGGTCGTTATAGCTGAGGCAATCGGATGTTCACTGTTTGCCTCCGCTGTCCCTGCTACAGCTAACAGCTTGCGCACCGTGCAGATCTCGGGCTCAACAAACAAAGCGGTCTTCATCACTGAAGGTCGCCCATGAGTGAGAGTACCAGTTTTGTCAAATACAACGGTCGACACCTAAAATCACACATAGAACCACATTTATATCGATGTGTCGTCAGAGTGTGGTGTAAAGAAAACTATTCGACGGCCCCACTCGAGCTCTACAACACAGTTCATGCATATACTACAATTTAGCTCCACGCATAGCAAATTAGGTTGATAACTGACAGTAATGGGTACAAAAATGCTATTCTGTGATTACGAACGACATTCAGATGTTCATAACAAGAAAGGAGATCAAAAATATTCTAGCAAGAAAACTAACTTTCGTTTGACCTTGTTTATCCAAAACAGTAATACTACACTCAAGTTGAAGATACAATAAATTTAGCTATGTCGTGAACATAACCCAAATTTCAAGTATATTCCACCTTATGACAAGTCTCCAAAGGCTCTCCTCCCTTGATCAAAATTCCATTTTGGGCCCCAATACCCGTGCCGACCATGACCGCAGTAGGCGTGGCGAGTCCCAGGGCACATGGACAAGCGATGGAGAGCACAGTGATCGAGGTCAAAAAAGCAAACTGAAAAATCACTTCGACGTCCGTGAACTCGGGCTGAAAAGGCGACAAAATATTATTATGGCATTTACAGTCACGGACCTTGACAAAAGCACTTTGTATCGACGAAAACGAATTTTTGCAAAAGACCATATTTACAATCCCTATTTGAATGACTTAAACAATGGAGATGTACAATCCCTGCTTTTGATAATTGCACTTTACAGTTTAAACCAACGACGATTGTGCACACAACTATATATTGCAGTTCTTTCCCAAATGACTTCGTACACAGATAGCCTCCCGGACCTTGTTGTGTATGTGCCAATAAGCAGACACTTAAACTTTAAACTCACATCACGTGAGTCAGAGATAATGTCAATATTGACGTAGCCAATGATAATCCATATAACAAGCGTGATAACTGACAACGAAATGATCACAGGAACAAAATATCCCGCAATGGTATCTGCCAATTTCTGGATCGGAGCCTAAACAGCGATGGAAAAAATTTCAAGTTTTGAAGCATCACACAAAAGCTTGTATATTTTTTATGTTACTCAGCTAAAATCAACCTTTTTGGCATTAGTGGAAAGCTAATAGTTCATAGATTTGAGCTAATATATCGACCGGTACTGTCTGGTACAAATTTGGGACAGCCAGGGACAAAATTAGAAATTTTGAAAATCTTCGTGAAGAAGCGATGGAAAAAAATTTCAAGTTTTGGTAAGTCACGAAAAGCTTGTATCTTTTCCCAACTACTCCGCTTATATCAACCTTTATTTGATATTAGATTGGTATCAATAAAGCCCTTATATTGCATAGATAAATTACCTTAGAAGTCTGAGCTTCTTCGACTAATTTTACAATCTGAGACAAAGTTGTATCCTTTCCTACATGCGTCGCCTCAACAATCAATGCTCCGTGTTGGTTGATAGATCCAGCAATCACAGAGTCTCCAGGATGTTTAGGTACCGGCATAGGTTCGCCGGTGATTAGTGCCTCATCTGCCATGGATGACCCTTCAAGTACACGAGCATCGACCGGAATTTTACCCCCGGGTAAAATCTATAGAGGAAAGTCAAAATCACAGATGAGAGACTAACAGATGTACGACTGCCCCAAATTGTGTAAGTTGATTTTCCTGCGATTTCAATGGCGGCCATTATCCTAGCAATCACCCCTCCGAACAAAAGATTTTCGAAATGGCACCCAGGGGGTGACGGTCTCTGTTTAGGGCTCTTGCTAGGATAATGGCGGCCACTTACACCAAAGTCATATGGTTGGAGACTAAGTCGGACATCTGTTAGTCTCTAATCTGTGCCAAAATACATAGTGTCAACGTTTAAATGAGATTCTCATAGTGGTCTTTGATTTATTGAATATAGAAGTCAGGGATTGTACATTGTCTCACACTAGATGAAATAAGTTGTTGCATAGATGGATATACTAAATTTGTTTCTTAACGACCGAAATATTCTGAATACACGTACAATCTCGGACCCAGACTTCACAATTCCTTGAAAGATTTTGGTAATCAGAAAAATTTGGCAATCACTACGATAAGTTCTTGAAATTCTGTAAAACCCCAAAAACCTCACGATACGTTGGAAAACAGTTTGTTTTGTCAGTGTATGAGCCTTGATTTGTTCATAAAATTGAGGCCTGATCCGATTGGTGACGTCAAAAACCTGATAAACATTATGTACAGACACATTTTCTGGAGCCGTTTCACACGCGGAGTTTGGGAACAAGTCAATTCAGACGATTTCGTGGGCTATAAACGATGATATATTAATTTCATAGGAAGCCCAATAAAGTCAGTAAATAAGTGAAAACGACAATAAAAGATTTAAATTTGTTAGAAATTCAATAAAAATTGTATGTATTACCGTGAAAATGCTGTAAGCGAAATTCAGCATTTTCACAGTAATACAGACAATTTTTTATTGAATTTCTAACAAATTAAATATTTTATCATGTCATTTTCACCTATTTACTGACTTTATTGGGCTTCCTATAGTAACCTTTGCTCGTTTTAGTTATTTTTGCCACCTGATCAAGGAATTGCCTCTGGCCGCCGCTTGAAATCGATCAGTTCGAGATTCGAACAATTTTTCCAGAAAAGCTGTATTTACCTTTAATATATCTCCTCGTTGTACTAAATCAACATCGATCAATGTTTCATTAGTGATATTCCCGGTAATTGAATCAATCTTACACATTAAAGCCTCCATTGGTTGTAATGAGAGCAGTTTTCCGAGTGCTTCGGAGGTTTTTCCCTTTGCAATATGCTCCAACCATCGGCCAAGCCCGATAAAGATAAGAAGAGCAGGAGGGGTCTCAAAAAACGTCTTTGGACTTTTCGAAAACTTCAGGATTACCGCTACCAAGAGGACAGCCACCTGGAAAATTGCATTTCAAAACATAAAACATAGTTTGTAACGTATCACAAGAAACTAATATAAGATTTTTTGGCAACACCACGTCAGTTTATTTATGCAAAAAACTTTCGGTCCACAAGCCCGGACGGTCCGGCCTTACGGACCGAAAGCTCTGTATAAATAAATCGGCATGGAAACACTCGCATCAATAAATTTAAGTGGCGTTTCCACAAAATCTTATAATAGATAAAAAGTCACCATGGAAACATGCAAAGAACTTATATCACAAAAACTTTCTTTCTTTTTTGAGTTAACGCTGTGCAAAGTGGATTATTAATGAATCACAATTTAGATGCTTACAGAATAGATGTAGGCGATGGTTGTCGCCAACATTACAAGAAGATCCATGCTGGCTGTTTTGTGCTTCAACGATTTATACGCTGACTTGTAGAAATTTCGTCCACCGATGAACTAAGAATGACACCAGTTTTGTAAGTATAAAAAAGTATACGATAACTTCGAAACTTTTCTCTGTAGGATTAGTGTGACTACATTGGGGTTGGAAACAATTTTCTTGTGCTAATAGACAATTCCCGTTATAGACCGAATTTCGATCTAGGCAAAAAGAAATAAATTCATCTACGTCGCTGGAAAGAACATATTAGATGCAGTTGGTCGCGAAAGGTTGTAAAATGCGGTTAAAACTACCCTGCGAAGTTTGAGAATTTTGTATATTTTTATATTACGTGCGAAAATTGTCACCATATTTGAGCCGAAAATGACCCGAAAATGCTAACAATTTCCGCACGCAATAGAAAAGTTTACTAAATTTGCGAACTTCCCAGGGTAATCTTTTCCGCATATTACAACCAGTTGCGACCAAACTCTGCAGTTTTACTACATTCAATATGTTCTTTCCAGCTGCGTAGATTCATTTACTTCTTTTTGCCTGGATCGAAATTTACCCTATGATGGGAATTTTTCATGACATACATTAGAACTCTAAATTATTTAAATGACTTGAAGGTCTTAATTTGCAGCCTCTGACCTTCAAACCATGAAAAGTAAGTATTTGCACACGAAAATGTATTGCAATTCTTCTTTGAATGATTCACATACTATAAATATATACAATCCCTGACCTTGATATAGACATTTTAAATCAATGAAAATGAAGTTTCTGCTTACAAAAATTGATCAACTACAATCCCTGACCTTGATATAGGCCAGCAACACACAGTATATAGGTGTAAGTCTTTATCATCAAAAGTCACATCAGACGTACAACCATACAAATTCAAAATATTTGCAATTACAACTACAGCTCCATGTCAATTATCTAATCTAATTTATAGCTAATATCCACCAAAATTAAACATAATTAAATAGGCATCTATAAATGGTTCAACTCTAGTTCTAGTCAAAGTTTGAGAAGTGTTATAAATTTTTTTCTAGTTTTTTATCATTATGGCCCAGAGTAATTGGTTCCAACTGTTGTTGAGCTCTGCCATTCATCCTTACTTGCAAATTCTATTTTATGGTAAGAGCATTTTGTGAAAATGTGTACTTCATGGTATTGTTTTGTTCGGTATTGTATAGCATTGTCTCATTTGCTAAGTACATGCATACATATTATTTGTGTATTTATAATTTGGTGAAGTTAAATAAATACATAAATCTATTAAGAAATGATTGTTTGATTCTTATACAATACTTCCTCCTTTTCATTTGCTCTGTCTAATGCCAGACAACTTTTTACTCAAGTGGAACTCTAAATTGATGTTAGAACTGTACCTGTACAGGTGTACACAGTAAAAAAAAGAGCAAGTTTTCAAGCGATAATCCAGCAATAATGTCCACATGAGGGTTTTTCCCATAGCTACTCAGAGCAGAAAATACAATCATGCAGATCATGACAGGAGCACCAAACACAAGTGACACCAGAAATGATCTTCTCCATCTAAAAATAAATGTTTTTACAAAATTTTTCATAATTATGAACTATGACATGATGTAGAAAAACTATCTGAAGTGGATATTGAAGGGATTCTTGCATTATACATGTAGTAGTGTCCTTATTAGAAAGGTGTCTGCATTAAGTCAGCTACTTGCCAACATTAGAGAGGTATTTATATGGAGATGTTCAACTGTACATGTAGCTCAATGAAATAGCAAACTAACTTTTTTATCTCAGATTTATGGCCAACATGTTCCCTTGCATTTTTGCTATCTGCCAGCTCACATTCATAACCAATGTTTTTCACCATATCCATCACATCCCTAGGCCCAAGTTTGTCACGTTTGTATGCAAAATGACCTTTCATAGTTGCCAAGGAAACAGAAGCTTCGACTATGCCATCATGCTTCAACATGGTTGACTCAATCAAGCGCACACACGATGCACAAGTCATGCTTCCAATCTTTAAAAAAATCTTCATAATAAGAAAATCTGGCAGATAGTTTTAGTTTAGCAGCTTCAAACTTACCAATAAATCTATATCGGCCTTGTCTTCATCATCACTACTTATGACATGTGCTTCATAACCAAGATGACCAATTTCTGCTGCAATCTGTTTTGGGCTGATTTGTGTTGGATAATATTTCACTTCTGCTTTTTGAGCGAGTAAACCAACAAGAACAGACTCAATGCCTACATCAAAAAATTGTAAATATGTAGAAGAATATTTAGTTTGATGCATTGTGAAGTAAGGCAGTGTATTACTATAATATAAGGTTACTGCACCCTGTTTTTTAACCAGTGATTTTTCAATCAGCGTTACACATGAAGCACAAGTCATTCCCTTCACTCTCAAAAACACTTTTGCAATATGATATGACATATTTTCTTCAATACCAGCAGATGACACTAGCTGATCCCCATCTGAAATGATGAAAATACATTATGAGCTTTGCTTGCTATTTTACTGAGCTTCCTAACACCAGAAAATTTTACTTGTCAAAGGGGAGACTCTTGCACTCATATTCAGTAATGACTTGAATTGATCATAACGAAAAAGATGGTGACATGTACATTTTACCAGAATGCACTGCAGGCTAAAAGTATAAATGAGTGAAAAAAGATGACAGGGAAAACACCTAATATATCTCATAAAATTTTAACACAAAGAAAGATATAACATCTTGCATCCTGTCTGCCTGTTAATAGACGTCACTTCACTTTTTTAAACGATTTCCGACCAAAATGCAAGCTGGTAAAGTGTACAACTGCCATGTTTTTTGTAATGGTCAATTACCCTCCTGTATCTCAATTGACGTCATAGTCATTTCATTCACATCACGAAGTGGCACATCTCCTGGGTCAACAGCAACAACAGATTTCAATGAAGCATCGAAGCCTGAATCTTCAATTTCCTGAACCAGAATCTCTGCAGTTGTATGTGACGAGGAATACACAACAACTCCTTCTTCATCGCTCAAGGAGACAATGATTGATGTTACTCCAGGCAGGCTACTGATGTTTTGCTCAATTGTCCCTACACATGAGTGGCAAGTCATTCCTTTGATACTTATAAATGCTTTTTTGGTTTCGGTTGAGGGTGCTGTGCAGCCAGCATTGTCCATTTTGAATGCTAAATTTCTAGCAAAAACAATAGTTTAACATGATCATATAATGGCTGTGAGAATGTAAACTAAGCATATAGATTTTTAAGGTGTTTTCAATCCATGAAGTGGTTATGCAATTTAGTGTGTCCCACTCTACTCAGTCAAATACCTGGGGCCAGTTGCTCAAAAGCTGGTTAGCTTAAACCTGGGTTAACGAAAAGTTTTAAGCACAATTATTAATTGATGTTTAATAACTTCACAAAATTTTTCAACAAGGCTAATCTATGTAAAAAGAAGCCTTCATTTGCAAAGTTTTGAAACAAATGGACGTACAGAAATGCATAAACCAAAAAGCTGGCAAAATTTTAACCCAAGGTTAATGCTTACCCATCTTTGAAGAACTGGCTGCAGATGAATTACTGTACCTTTTGCCAGATAATCTTATAATACCTATGCATCTGCCCTAGCCAAAGAAATTCAATAATTTTTCATTGTAAACGTAGTCCGTTACCATTTTCTGGTAGCTTTGACATCATCCAAACAAATTAACATATTTTACACTTACAGTAAAATTACAGTATCTAATCAGCGCTGCAAATGTTTGATTGTTTGTTTTCATGTCCTGCTCTTGAATGGATAAAAAATCTTTCAGCACTGTCAAGATGCTACTTGACTTCACACGTGCTTCGATTTCGGATAAATCCATGACGAGCATTTTATTCCAGAAAATTTAGGTTACTTTTGAAGTATAATCAAAACATACTGACACTATTTGCATGGTGTCATTGGTGTGGCCAGATATTTTCGAAAATTTTAACAAAACGAGATGAATAAACCTTAGCAAATGATAAACATGTTTGATTGAAACTCGAATTTCGAAAGATTCACGTTTCAAAAGACTTCGAAGAAAAACGGAAGTATAAAATGGCTGTAACATAATTAAATGCCCATATCAAATTTCTCTTCACGAAAATATCTTCACCAATGGCAATGCTTTAGGAACACTCTTGCTGTTTTGCAAACTTTCAATTCAAATAAAGAATCTCGTGCGTAGAGTTCAGTTTTGTAAAACGAATCACGCATCGTGATCCCAAGTGCATAAATGTGGAATTCAAAAAATTTTGCTTACAATACTATGATTAGCTATACAATACTGAAAGACCAAATATACACGATGTTTTTGAGGTGTCTTCCCTAATCACAAGTAAAAGATAACGTTTTTTCTTTCTGCCGACCATTATCTTTTAAAATTGGTAAAAGTTAGCGCATTTTCTGGTACAAATTATCATAAAATCATAAAAAATAACTCTTTAAACAACATACAAATATGGCGGTGTAATTGCGTCGTCGAAATTTGTACCGTTGTTGTTGTTATTGTTTACTAAAGACCAAACCAAACAGATCTTGACGACACATTTTACTAACCTTTTTATTGCCGTATCTAGGACTTTCGTACTTTAAAAATCTCAACGCTTTTAGATTATTGTGTCGCACCTTTATTTTCGAAATCCAAAACATAAAGGTGCCAAGCTGAGGTCACGTGGTAAACAGTGAGCACCTTTATTTTTCGCAATCACGTGATTGCTGAGTCACAATGACAGGATATGAATTGCGATTTTGAAAATTGAAACGACTGCGGCGGCCTCATTTCTTGGGTAATAATGTCAAACCACTGAGTGAGTTAACTTATTGACATTTGACAACAATTACTAACATTTTTTTGTTGCAATTTTTTTGGAGAAATCAAAAAAGAAAGTTATAAAATAAATCTTTTTTCGGCTGCATAAATTATGTTAATCGTTGTATCTGTGTTCCATCAACATGGCTGCTTTCCGTGTGGGCAAAGAAGCGCTAAGTTTGCTGAATTCTCGTCTACGATCTTCTGTTTTAGTTAATAAACGTGTTTGCCTAAGGGGCATAAAGACTGCTCGGCTACTTAGTTCAGGTAAATCGCTGTGATTCGTAATTAGTTTATTCAACAGGGTTCGTAGCAGCAAGTTTGTGTTTTGAAAAAAAGGCGGGATGTCATTGATACCCGTCTATACGTACTCGCTTTTATATTGCTTTACAGAATCTTCAGCAAAAACTACTACAAGTATGACCAATTGCTATAAACAGCGTTGACCGCTGTGTGTTGTATGGATTAATTAAAACTAATTATGCGGCATAATTTATATGCCACACTTCCAGGGAATACTGTGCAAAGGACTCTGGACAATTTGCAAAATTGACATGCCATCATATTTCAAATATGGCAGCTTGCATATTTTTAGATCATCGAGCAATCAGGTGGTAAGAGAGGCACCTCTCTCCCCCAAGCCTTTCAGGGAATATTTGTGTCTTCTCCATTAAAAAGTTTTTGTGAGTAACAAAATATTTAGGTAATAGTGCTTCCAGAAACTCGAAATTAAAAATTTTTTGAAGGAAACAAGTTTACACATATTTAGCTTTCTGTCAAGGATCCCAATTTTCTTTGCATGTTCCCAACCTGTTTTTGTTATACTGCAGAAAGAAAGTTCACAAAAGAACATGAGTGGATTGTGATGTCAGATGGTATAGGAACTGTGGGAATTTCAGATCATGCTCAAGTAACTATACCTACAAACTCTTGAATAGTATATATTTGTTTTATAATCACATCTCAATTGCACTAGTTTACCTGTAGTTCAAAACTTTGTCCTTCCAGTTAAACAACTTGATAATTTTCAATGCAAGTACATAATATATTGAAATTACTGCATTTTAGTAATATTTATTTTTCAGAAACTCTTGGGTGATATTGTGTATGTTGAATTACCAGACATTGGTGTCAAAATTGATCAAAATGGTAAATTTAAATAAACTGATCATGTTTGGTGATAAAAATTTTTACAACAACAATATTTAATCTTCATTATATCATAACTGATACATCTGGCTACATTAAACTACATTCAAACATAGCGTAACATTAGTATAACACTAGTAATAAACCGCAATAACGCATGGACTTTGATGATACAACGTTATTGTACCAATTTATCAAAACCTGCTAGTATATATATTACATGAAATGTTTTCTTTCTTTCTAGATATTTTTGGTGTTGTTGAAAGTGTCAAAGCTGCCAGTGACTTGTATTCACCAGTTTCAGGCGATATTGTTGAAGTAAATGAAGCGTTAACCGCAAGTCCAGATTTGATCAACAAAGAACCATATAACGGTGGTATGTTTGTCAAAATCTTAATGTCACTCTTCTTGCTACATTCATACGAAGTCAGATTAGCTTGAGAATTTCTGTAGGAAATTCATTTCTTCCAGTTAAAACAATTTGTGTTTTTCTAAGTTCAGGTAAATATATATTTTTAAAGGTTGGATTGCAAAAATGAAGTTATCTGAAATGTCTCAACTGGATGAATTAATGGACGAAGATGCATATAATGATTTTGTAAAAGAGAGTGAAGACGAATAAATTTTATATGTTCGTTATACCCAAAAATATCTAGAAAATCAACCTTTGAATATAACATGTATTTTCAAATTTATACACAGTGCGTCTCAAAAAGAGGAACCTAGTTTATGCAATAATTTCAAATTAGTTTAACAGCATCGTTGATTGGCGTCAAAGTAATTTGAAATGCACGTCTAAATTAGGCTCCATTTTTTTTAGACACACTTTGCAATATGTATGCATTCAAATATACCAACGTAACAATGCATAACGAAGTGGCTGTTAAATACAGTTGATGTTATTGTTTATTACTTAAAACTGGAAATTTTATCAAATTTTTTGTATAGAAATTAATGTTAAACTGAGTCAAAGACCTCAAGCTCAATTTCAATTCTGCGTAGGTTTTTTTTTGCATCGAAATGTGCTCCACTCCTCCAAACTTTGTACTGTTAGTCTAACACCTTGTTTGGATATTTTTACTTTAATAAATTGATCGAAGAAACTGCCAATTTCTCTTATTAACTCATCGCCTGAATGCTGTTGCAATGCGTCCTAATGCTCAGTACTTTGCTATTTTACCCTATCTAGAAAGACGAAATTTAAGTGGACGGTACACTAAAAACAAACCTAGAAAGGTCAAGTTTGCGAGTAGAGCAATTAGTTAAATAGAGTTGATTAGACAGAAAGTTTGTTCTGAAATTTCAGGTAAATTCGAAACCCGAATCAAATTCTGCTTGCTATGCATTTATGCAAAAACCTTAAATGGGGTCCAAAGTTTTTATAGGGATTCCATTTATAAGAGTGTAAGACATTCCGGATGAAAAATAGATGGAACAAACACTTTTGGGTAACCCAACAGGAAAATTTCCGCAATAAACAGTTTGCCCCAAAACGCTGTCCTCCTTTTCCGTCTGGAATATTTCATCGGAAAATGTTGTTCAATTTACGCATGATCGAGATTTTCGTTCCAGTTCCAGGCTCTTCACGATTTCTTCATTGCCGTCTTTCAAAAATCAATGGTATAGACTTTGATACAGCAGACACGATATGCTCCACGTTTAATAATAAATAATTGTCGAATATTCAATGAATATTCTAAAACTGTACAAGTATGCTTTTAATAATGATTTTAATCTAAAACCAATGTCACAATAACGCATAACAAATGGTTTTGAAAACTTCTTCTATAAAGTGTACCCAGGTAAAGCCATTTTCTGTAAAAGGAAAGCGAAAATCCTAATAGAATTTTCGAATCGGAAGTTTTTCCTACCATGTGTACAGTTTCAAACTAGATGGATTTTTCATGAAAACAGTCAACAGCCCTAGGGCCGGTTGTACGAAGCCCGTTAAACGGTGGATAAGCTCTCTCCTCCGCAAGATGCTCCTCTCATACGTAAAGATGGTCGCCGCTGAAATTGGAAGCGCGGGCGGAGTGGGAAGAGAGGGGAACGTTGACCGGTTGAAGTAAAGTCAGTAGCTAACAGCTATTCTTCATTTTTAACGAAAAATTAGTAAATCTGCAAGTGCAATCCATCATGATCGCTTCGTAGTTTTCTTTATTTACGTAAATTGTTCGACCACTTTAATATTATACTTCGCTCGTTTCATCCTTACATGTGAAACTACACCTCTTATACAAAAATTTAGGATCTATGCTTTGCATAAGGCACAGTACTATACATCCACTCAAAAACCTCAATATCCTTGACTTAGTTTCCAAGCTTCATAAACTATTTTTGCACAATATTGTGTAACAACAGCTAGTAATGATACATAAACGGGGAGCTAACAAGAACACGAGTCACTAATTACATATTGCCTAATAGTTTATGGGTTAAGTATATATTGGTTTAAAACGTAACTTTAAATATGGTTTTTGGAAATATGATTTGGAAACTTGACTTAAGTCTCAATTAGCTCTATTCTATTTTCAACAGTCACACCCTGATGGGGAAAATTGCCCAACATTTAGCAAAACAAACATAACATTTTTGCAGAAATACCACGTATTTTATTTATTTATTCATGCATAAATAATTTATGTGGTGTTTCCACAAGTATCCCATATTGAATTTCAACATTCAAAGAACTTATTAGCTACACAGATTGGCCACAGATAAGAGACTAAAGATGTCTGACTTAGTCTTCAAGCCTATGATTTTGGCATAAGTGGCCACCATTAACCTAACAAGTGCCCTAAACAGAAAACGTTACCACCCGAGTGCCTTTTTCAAAATTATTTGTTCAGGGGGGTGAAAGCCTTTCTGTCGGGCACTTGCTACGTTAATGGCCGCCATCGAAATTGCAAGGAAATCGACTTACGCAATTCTGGGACAGTCGGACATCTGTTAGTCTCTCATTTGTGGTTTGGCACTAGAAAGGCTGCTTGATGTAGAGCAGAATAAAATAGGGGCACTTGAATGCATTGCCAATCAATAGAAGTCAAATCAATGGATCATGCATTTGGAGTAATCTTGATAAAACAATTTAGTAACTTTGCAATAATCCAACTTTGCCAAATTTTCAGACAATGCTTTCAAAAATTTTGGAAAAATAACAAGTTTACAAAAAAGCTCTTGAACTAAAACAGGAGTTTGCGCACTGCGTTAGCTACATTAGCAGGTATATTAAGCCTCTTCACTTCAGTATTGAAACGCTTTAAAGAGCCATTTTGGCCAAGGTAGCCATTGAGGCAAGCAGCGATGGTTGAGTTTTTCAATTCTTCATTACTCAGTTTCAACATGGCCATGATATCTTTGTGACCTCGAAGTCTGTATTTTTGATGGTAGCTACAGAAATACAACAGTAGCAACATATCATTACAAGATTAATTAAGAATTGTTCAATAGTACATAATACAAGGCAACAACTTCAAATAGGGCCCACTTACTCTTCAGCATCATAAAAAGTTTCAGCAGGAATAATATCAGTTGCAATAGCTCTTTTCAAATTCTCCTGTTCAGCCTTGGCACTTTCTTCTGCCAATCTTCTTTGCTCTTCATTGTGATAAAATATTGCAGACTTATACTGCGGCGAACTTCGCTGAGTGCTATCATGGCCTTGCCAAAACACTTTTAAAAGATTACTGTAGTTGGTTACCTTGGGGTCATACTCCACCTGAAGTGTTTCGGTGTGGTTACCCCTGGAGGCGAAAAGATCAATAGATATGTTGGCATCGATACAGGTTTGAATATCTATAAATTTAAAACTATTGATGCTAAGATTATATCACCTTCGAAATAGTTTGGTCTGTTCTTAAAGATACAAAGTCCAAATGGACCGGCATTTCAATAAACATCGGCAAGAACAAAGAAAGAACATCACGTGATAGCCATAACAACATCTAGAAAAACTGTGTCTGGCATTTACTGACGAAGTAAAAATGTAAAATTGTGTACTGGAATAAAAACCACACATAATTTCGTTTAGGAACTAAATATTTCAGTACAGATAGTTGCCCATTTTCATATCGAGATAAAATTTATATGAAATTACATAATCCTATTGATATTTTCATTCAAGAGTAAACGTGTAACAAGAAGTAAACATTTTGCTAAGTTTTTCACAAAAAAACAGCTCGAAATGTACTTACAAACTTCTGTAAGTCGGGTTCTTTTTATGTCCGCCAGTGTAGCCAACTGTGGTCTTGACAATTCCCGAGACACATCCAAATAGTGACTCGGGAAACCAAAATCATCCCATTGCGAACGTTGCCGTTTCTGTAGTTTTCAAAACTTTACTTGAATTCATGACCTGTCCGGATATTTCTATCGTTGAATTGTTTCGAAACGCCCGGCCAAGAAAGTTTAATAGACTCGACATCAGGGAAGAAGCAAAAATAAGTGCAGTGAGGATCGCCAAGGCACTTAAATGTCCTTGTTTCATAACGTCATGACGAACGAAGTTCAAATTATGTGCTATTTTAAACATGTACACGTCACCTTCCTTTGTCTAAATTTGCTGTGGGCGCTTGACCTCAGCTGACCTGGCTGACCTTTGAAGTTCGCACTTTTCTAGCGAAGATTTGTCGTTTCCCTGGCAATAAGTCAATATTTTCAACGCAACATTTGCTCAAAACCTTCGAGGTATTTTGTATCGAAACATTGCCTGGTGTTCTAAGCTCTCTGGATAAAACTTCTTGAAAAAATCTAGTGCCAAGAACTGTATCCTATTTTCTAAATTTTCCTGGTTATCCCCAGCCAGTGATTCTGGAACGCAAAGAACGCTAACTTCGTCGCCAGTCCCTTTTCGCAAAATGGCGTCGAAAAATAGTTCAAATATTGATAAATTTCGTCATTTTTACCTCTATAAACACGTTTGAATTTCCTTGTATATCAAACTAGGTCAAACAAGCTTTCAATAAATGTAATTACAAGGAAAAATTCGCCTCATTGAAGCTATATGCAAGTGTGTCGAAATCAATTCTTATCCCATGCAACCGCCGTGGCTCAATTCATATACCAACGTTGCCCGGCCAGTTGCTGCCCGGCTCATAAGAGTAGGCCCTTGCATTTCAAAGTAATTAATTCACTAATTAGTAATTGTGAAGTTGGTTCATGCACCACCTCCTGCACGTAACGCGGGACAAGTACAACCACCTACCCGTAAATATTTCGTATCGGCACTCCAAGACTAAATCGATGTAAACCATGCATGAATACATGTGTTCGATGGAAAACTATCACTGCTAGCCTTCGCAATATTGTTTACATTGGCAGAAATAGGATAAGACGTTACTCACGCATCAGAAAATCTTCTGAAGAGCAACACTTGTACGTACGTGACTAACAAATTGATCCTTGCACGCATGTGTAAATGACCTTGCAAGTTGCAAATGACAAACAAGAAAATTCCATAACGCACGTGCTCTGGGCTCTTGAAAATTCTTGCTAGGCATAGGACATGTGGTCATAGACCACAGGAAACAATTGCAGAGTAAATACAGTACTTTTTAAAAATTTCAACCAGCAGACGGATGACAAAACAACTAGAATGCTTCCATGCATACAAGGAATATCACATAACCCTATACCATGCCCAATACTCACTAACAATTAAACAAATTCATTAAAGTTATTTAAAATGCTAAATGGCAAATTTCTACACTAAATTGTTCCAGTGATATTGCTAAATGACACTACTGACATTACCAATAAATTGTAAGCACAATTATGTGGTATTGTTATACTGAATAGTGAACACAAAGGATGTCTAAAATATTATCCAGTAGTCAACTTAGAGAAGTCGTGATGTGGCAGGGTCTCCTTGAAGTTCCTGGTTTATTCTGCGCTGTCGACAAACAAGGTATGCCAGAATGACAGTGGTGAAAGCAAAAATGATTGCAAAACTAGCAGCAACCCACATTCGTTGTTTCATGCCCTCATAATCATGGTCGTCATCATGTTTGTCTAGAATTTAACACAGTAATACAGACAGAGGTCATTTCCATAATAAGTTAGGGTCCCATTGCCTATTGTACAACATATTACATAATGGAATAAACTTACCATCAGGTGTGGGGCCTGGCGAAGGAGCAGCGGAAGGAGATGGGCTAGGTGTTACTACTGTCCCTGTGGAAGGAACCTGAGTAACAGTTTGGTTTATATTGCTTGTCATATTTGGGCTGAATGCACTAGTGTGGTTGACACAGCTTGAGTTGGTTGGACTAACAGAGCTTGAGCTAGCTGGAGCAACTGGGCTGCTATTAGAGCTCACTGTACTAGAGGGCCTTGGGGTGCCTCTGCTAGTTGTTGCCAATGAGGTTGCTGTAACTTGAGGTGAACTAGAAACCTTTAATATTGTGACTTTTTGTGCTGTAGCTGTTGGTGTTGTAGTATTTGTTGCATTACTTCCTATGAAATATGGTAATAATGGTTAATAACTACAAATGACCAATTAAGAACCACATCACTTGTAAAATTTCTCTGATTCTAGGGCAGCGCCTATTGAAACAGTCACTAAAATTTCTGCACTAGTATCTTCACTTACAGACGAGTCTAACAAATCAACCTTTTTTCAATTAATCTGTTTAGTACAGATCTTTACTTGCAGGCAAATCTGACAAACTAACCTTTTGGCAATTGATCTTTTTTCATTTATTCACACCACTAGTACGCCCAGTGTGGCATTTAGTTGAGTGGCACTTGTCTTATTTTCCCAACTGTATATGCAGTGCTTATTTGAGTAGAAGTGATTTTAATGTTTGCATGGTGATTAAATAGCTAAGATAAAGCTTAATGGAAACACCACGTAAATTTATTCATGCAAAGCTTTCAGTCTGTAAGCCCGCACCGTCATCAGTGCCAAGCCATCTTTGGCCAAAGCACAAATAAATTTAATTAGTGCTTCCACAAAACCTCATACTAGCAGTGCTTAATCAATCATTCCCAGTAAGCCCTACAAACAAGTTTCTAGTTGAGTTCATTTGCATGTGTATGACAGTTTCCAAACATGCATGCATATATCTATTTTATGGATATTGCAAAATAATTGTTATTTTTGCACGAGGTGATCACGTGAATATACAATATTCATATTCGAAGTCTTTGTCAACATGTTTACTAGTTAATATTGTAGTTTTTTGATAGTTTTAAACGTTTCAAGCGCGATATAATCATCAAAATGTACATAAACAAACCTTCTGCAGCCGAGAACACAACTGCTACAATGAGGCAAGATAGATAGAACTTCATAATCGACTAATATAGAGGCTTTTGTTCTACAACGTAATTAAAAACACAAAAGTTCAATGTTGTACATGCTTTTCCTGAAGCCAAAGCGAACTAAATGTGCCAATAAACATGTAGGTACAGTTTTGGCTACCTTGAGCAGCAAAATAACGTACCTCTTGAGCAGAAAATGCTGTCTTTTGAACGAACTGGCGTACCAGACTTCGAAATATAATTTCAAGGAAACTTGTTCCGCATTTGCTAATTGCAGTACTCTGTCGTGCATGACTGCGAGATTATGATGCATTTTCCATCACCCACGCGTGTTAATCTCGAAAACGCACAATATTTGCAAACCTCTTTCAAAAGCTTGTCCGTCATATATTTTACACATTTACGTACATCGTTAGTGAAAAGCTTCTACAAACCGCAGAATAAACTATGCCTCTGAGCAACTCTTGGAGGGTAATAAAAAGAACTGTTTTTTTCAAACGAAATTCCGGCCATTTTGCATTTTTTCCGTTTCCATCTTTTCTTCTTTTGGGTATTCTGTTAAAAGAAAAAGAAAAACAAACTCTACATGAGTGTTTTTAACTTCAGTTGATAGACAAGTTTGAGCACTGAAGCAATTCAAAATTCCGAAGAATAGAGAAAAGGTCCCTTTAAATGTTAGCTAAGCGAGTTAATGAAGTCGTTCTACAGTACTGTACGTTGTCTATTTAAGTATTGAACGGCAGACGATTTTACTCGGGGATGAGAGCCATAGTAATAAAAATAGGCTGATATCAATCTATACAGTCTTGTCTTTGCAAATTTGTCGTGGAATGAAGAAAGCATAAATAATTCATTTCATCCATGAAAAACAGTCTGACAAAGTGACAGGTACCATACTTTTATTTTCCACCGAATTAGTCTTCAAAGTACTTCGACTTTGTGGTCAAAGAAAATAAAGAAATGCCATAATTCCCACACCCCGCAAACACCCCACAAGCTAATTGCAGGATTCACCCGCAACAAATTTTTAAAAACAAGACGGAGTGCAAAATTGGAACACATTCGAAACACTTTGGAGTACTGAATGATCAAAGTGCAGTAAACAACAGGACAAAATCAACTTGTATATGATATCAACAAAATTGCAGTGTATTATCTTGCTGTTAAGTCACATGAGTGTGACACTTGCGAATCACTGTGAAGCAGATACCTACACTAACGGGTGTAGCATCCCACTTGGGTTAGATACGCCATTTAAAGAGACTTTTACAAAAGCATGTAACAAACATGACCTTTGTTACGGATGCGTAAGTTTTGTAATTAAGAATAGATATAATGTAGACGCTCGACAGCAAAATGAAAATGCCTAAGGTTTACAGTTTAATATATCGGTGAATTGCAGTATATATTATCATGAAAAAATTTCACCTTAAAAGATTTTAAAGAGTCTAGATCAAGATCAGGGATTGTACATAATTATAAAACTTCAATCATCATTAAGGTCTGGAATTGTACATCCTTACCTTAAAGTCATTTAAAAAAATTGCAATGTAGCTTCTTAGGAAAACAATATATTTTCACTGGTTTATGGTACATGCTGTAGGGCTACCATTTCAAATGGTCACGCGCCGATTGTGATGCCTCGTTTCTACGCGACATGAAAACACTTTGCAAACCACGTGTTCTTTCACGTAAGAGAAGATTCATCGAGGCGCTCATGGAACTATGGGACTTCTTTAGAGGTATAAGTGGGAAAGAGAAAAGATGTCGCATGATGGCAGACGTATATTACGACGGAGTACGCATGTTCGCCGAGTCGCACTTTGAGAAAATACATAACACTTATTGCAATACAACTTGTGCGAAATTGCACGGCAGCCCCTTTGTGTCCTTAAAAAGAACAGGGGAATGATGTAAAAATATTATTTGAGCATGCCAACAAAATTTTGCCAGCTCTACAGTAAATATTTATAGTTTTGTATTTTGTTACTGTAAAATCAGTTGCATTTCGGTTGTTTTTAAAAGAAATACAGAATCAGGTTTTCTGACCAACACAACACAAAGTTCCGTACTAAAACCCTTTTCTTCAAAGAAAACTACATCATTTTTGTGCAAATTATGTTAACTAACTGTAATTTAAATTCTACGGGCATTTTGGCGCGAATTATGCTAAATAGTGTCAAAACGGAAGTAACGGAGTACTTTTAAAGGTCCAACATCCGGCTGTACATTCATTTTGGCACACTAGAATTGCAAACAATTCTGCACAACAAGGACGTTTTTTCCGAGGTAGATCTTATGTAGCTCAAACATGGAAAACATGCCAATGATATTTCAGACTTCGACGCTGACATATAATGAGCGTTACTGTGTTTATCAAAACGAGATCTTAGGTAGATGCAAAGCAAGCGAAGTGAAAAATAAGCTTGCAGATTATATTGAGAAATTCGTGCAGAAACGTGGTTGGAAGGCGATTTGGAGCTGTACTGATGTAGATTTAATGAAGAAGAATGAAAATTTAAATATATTGGTCGAGGTATTGAAAGGCATACTTATCCTTATTAACCTATTAAAACCCAACGTGCCCCGATGCGCCATACTTTGTTGTTTATTTTTTTGTCTAAAACTGAACCATTTCTTTTTAAGTTAATATATTTAAACTGCCAGACTGAATAAGCAAGTTGTTGAATTATCCAGGTTGCAGACGTTTTCCCCCAAAGTTTATCTTCAGAGATAAATATTTGTGTTCCAGTGGTTTCAAATCTACCTGTCACATTTCAAGAAGCGCAGGCATTGATTCGGGAAAGAGATAATTGCATCCCTTTGTCTGAATTGTCGCCAATTTTTGACGAGTCAGGCAATTGTGATCAGACTGCTTTGGCGATTGAACATGTTAGGTAATTATTAATTCATTGAGTGGTAATGTCCCAGTTGTTTGCCGTTTGTTAGCTATTTAGTTGCAATGTGCCTATTTTGTTGAGGCAAGACTCTTACATCTTAATTTAGCTGCACTGCTCATGCCAGTATAATTAAATATTTCAGATTCTTTTTTGACAACCTCTGGAGAGACTGGGACTTAGATGATGATGAAGACTACCCTTTTGTGGGTGGATGTCTTAAGAATCGACTTCAACTCCACTATGATATAACACAAAACAAACTTTCTGACGAATTCACTAGTAAATATAATGGTATTTAAAACTCATTGATTAAACAGCAATGCATTTCAGTGCACCTGATTCAGTCCAATTTATATTTAGCAACGTTAAACGAGTACAAACAAAAAGTGGTTAACTTAAAAGAACTTCGTAAAAACATGTCTGCCAGTGATTCAGAGCAAGAGCTGGATACTTCTGACGTGTTGATACTCACAGAAAAACAACACGAGATAGAGGACATTGCCAGATCTCTGCAAAGTATGGAAGACCCTCATATGAGGTAACTATCGAACATGATCACCAACAATGAAGTTACGACAAATTACGAGTCATAAAGACCAGATAAACAGCTTCATCGGCTTCTATCTAGGTGTTTTTTCAAACTAGGTACTTATTAGCTGCAAAGTCAACAAAATCAGCATTGGATCCTGAAGTGCGCACGTACCCTGTCACCATCATCGTAGCTGATAAACTGACTGCTAAAATGGTGAAGTCATTGGCAGGTACCAATAACAACATGCACATCGAATTTAAAATTCAACTTGTCTATCTGTATGTCTATAAAAAGTGTTTGTATTGATTTCAGATGAAGCCATTGTTGAACATTACACATCTTTGGAAAAAGCTTTTGAAAACTCTAGAAATGACGACAGCATAGTTATCTATCCCGGTTGTTACAATGTATGCACTTTAGTGTTCATGCATTCACTGACAGTTACGGGATATGGTAGTGTTATATGTAAGTTTGCAGGGCGCGTAAAATGCATAGCAGGAAAACGAAGTGCTGTCGCCATGCACGTTATTGCGATATGTTATATTCGAAACTCCCAACTGCGCAGGAATGCGATGTTGAGCAAATATGATTTAGGCGAAGTCTTATCGAGTTTTCATATTTTTCTCCAGTTGAAAACAACGATGACGACGAGTTTGATTTTATAAAAACACGCTCGTCAACGATAACATTTGAGAATATTAAAATTACTCTCGCTTCTTCGAACTCAAGAGTATTCGTGGTAGAAAAAGGAAAAACTTTCCTAAAAAATTGTGAACTACGTTGTACATTATCAAATGGTATCGTTGTCAGACAAGGAGCCGAACTAGTGATGGAAAATTGTAAAGTTCATGGTGCAGTGGTGAGGAATGTTTGTATTTGTAAAAAGTGGAGTGCTTGTATGAAAGTCAGGAATTGTCCATATTTTCATGTTTAATTGATTCAGAGAAGAATTTCCATACATGCTTTTATGAATAACCGTTATCTTCATGGATTCATAAGCTGGTAAACTTTCCAAAATGACATGAACCGGTACGAATTTTCTCCGAAAGGAACATTCACGTGAGAAGTTGCATATTTTTCTTACAGAATGTTGCCGTAACTATTGAAGAAAATTCAGTAGTTTTTATGCAAGGATGTGAAATATTGTGTGGGAAAAATATCGACAAAGACACCATCGGAGTAAAGGTATACTTGATATAGTAATATATTTCTGCATGGTTATGAGTGTTTTATATTGTAATCCTTTTGTATCTGCAGATATTTTCAAGTGCAAGTAAACCGGCTAATGCTACCGTAACGGAATGTCGCATTGTGGCAAACAAAGGAATTTGTATAACTGATGATCATCAGTCGCAATTTAATGAACAATCCATTGATAATGGTGTTCGCCTAATGTTAAAAAATAATGTGTTAGATTGTGATATGAATATGTAAAAAGTAGACTGATGTAGAAGGAAGCCGTTATTAAAAGCTGAACTATTTCTCGTTAAAAAAAAATGTAACCATTTATCGGAAATGTACAGTCTTTCCTCAGAAAGCTAGAAAATTTATTCAAAGACGCTACTAATTTATAACATTTCGCATTCTATCTAAAGTTCACTAATTCTTTCGTGGCACGTTTTCGTAATAAATTGAAATCAACATCAAGATGGCGTCTCCAGAATCTGCGCTCTCTGCCCCAAACCGCCGCGGGAAAACACGGACTATCAATCCCATGAAACACACGGGCGATAGCTCTGCCACTGAGCTCTACATCACCATGACTTGTAATAAACGAACGAATATCTCGCGAAACTCCGTCCCAGTTTACAGGTTCCTCCGCCGGTATCACACTCGGAAGAAACCTCAAGTTTTTACGAGCCGTAGACAATGCTTCAAGTTCAATTTTCGTGGCGTCATTTTCGCTCTCAAAGTACGCTTTTATGGCGCCTTTTAAGTCTGAGTCGACATTTTTGTCGCACTCTTCCGCACTTTGCCAGCAATTTGGGTGAGCTCGCTCGTTAAATGTGGACCATACTTCATGCAGCTGAGCTAACTGACTACGTTCCTGGGCCATGATACGATCTTCTAAAAAATCACAAACCTCATCCCTCTCATCGCCCGATAAATCTCCAGGAGCTCGGACATGAAAAGCCAAATCTGTAAATTCAACGATAATGCCGGAATGACCGGCACTCAAACCCGTTTCGTTCGCTAGCTTTAGGCCCTCGTTCCACTGCAACCCGTATAATTCCCGTCGAACCGGTTCCAAATCCCAGCCCATACGGTCGACGACTTCAACAATCGGAAATGTCAAACTACTCGTGGTGGATTTCAGCTCTCCGCGCTTGTGTGCATACGATACAGCAGCGGTTACCACAGGAACGCGCTGAGCGACGTAGTGCAGGTGGGCGGGGCCACCGTAAAACTTGAGTGTGCATGTGGAACGGATGGATTTCAAAATATGCACCCAATTTTTGGCATGCAACTCGAGATAACATAACAAAGTCTCAATGGCCTCTTCTTTCATGTCAAGTTCTTGCACAGCTTTTTCAATAGGTATGGCTACTTCATGACCGCCACACACACGAATTGAGTCTTCACACTTATCAGCCTGACTCTCAAGTTCAACCATGGGATCAATGACGTCATCATCATCTTCAAGACCACAATCCAGAGACTCCCGGTTCGAACTTTTTGTCGACGTTTCGGCTATCGTCCTTTCGTTCATCTCGGCAAGTTGCTCGTCTCGCTTTTCCTTCGCGTTAGCATGAAGTGTTTTACAGTCGCAAGTGGGAAAGATTTGTTGTACAAGTTTCTTGATGATGTTTCTGTCCATGGTACTGGCATATGCATGTCTGCGTAGTTCACGGACGTCCTTACCCTTTCAAACAAGCGTAGAGGCTACTTTCCAGTAACGCAGTTTTGACACGCACGCAAAAGTTTAAATCCTTTGACGTTTTATAGCTTTTAAATACACGAACAAAAATATTCCAAACATTTACAAGATAAGGTTTATTGCAATTTAAACTTTAACGCACGTTTTCGTTCGTGTCAAGCACGCGCAAATGGAAAGCAGCCTTAAATGATTATGTCTTAATGACCACAAACTAGGCTAGGTGTTGGACTTTTTAAATCGTCAAAGTTTTTCGCTCGCTCCACTTCAAAAGCTCTGTATCGAAAACTCCATGAAGAAAAAAAAGGCAGACTTATTTCAATTCTACGTCAGGAATCAAATGTACTGCAACTCAAAAATCTTGGAGTAGGTACTGTAGGAAGTATGTACAGGGTCTTCACACAAAAACCACAAAAGTTGTAACAGTCGGTACTTACCTCTGGATCAATGAAAACATGACAATGTGAAGGCAAGCTGTCTCTTCCCGCCCGGCCAATCTCTTGAACGTAGCTTTCAAAACTCTTTGGCATATTATAATGAATGACAGCTCGAACATCCGCCTTATCTAATCCCATTCCGAACGCGACTGTGGCTACTACGATACGAAGCTCCCCGGACATGAATTTCTTTTGCACTTTTTTGCGTTGTGCCGCTGACAAACCCGCGTGGTAACATTCTGCCTGCCAGGACATGGACTTTTTGTTCCCCGATTTCGAGTTCTCCGATTTTCTACAAATTAAAGAATACTAGTGAACGAATGTAATGCAAACATGTTTAAAGACACTTATGCTTTTCGTCATAAAAGGCAAAAGGGGGTACCTACATTCCTCCGTATCTCTTTTGAGAAACTTTAGTAAAGCAGCATTTTGTCTTACTACTCTGATATATCGCGGATAATTGATACATGTTAGCAATTTTTTTTATGAATCATATTTGTCAATTTCATAAGTAAATTTCGATTTCAGAAAAAACGTTCTCGGATTGTGAATGGTAACTCCCGAGAATCGTTTTCCGGCTGATCATAACTAAACTGCTATAGCTTGTATATGGTAATTTCTTGCAAAATGCCAATGCCAGAACAGTGATAATCTATGGTAAAAGCCACTGATCTGAATAGTACTATTAATGTTCATTGACCCATGCGTTTGCACAGAGTTACAGTGAACTCATAAACTTCACAACGATTTGGATATCAAAAACACTTCCACTTACTTCAATTTTCCCTAAAGTCCTACCTTTTTCTTCCTCGTTTTTTGACGTCCTTTTCTATGACATCAGGCTCGTCGTGATCCGTAATACAACTGCTAGTATTCATTGGATTCTTCTGCAAACACGTACGTAAATAGGTCGCCAATCGCTCTGTCGTGTCACGACGCGTACAGTATATTATAATCGAGGCACATTCACGAAACCGTGAACCTTGTAGCAGCTCAAGAATTGCCTAGATGAGAACATAATAAAATTGAGTCACCACAGTCATTTTGCAAGTTTGTTTCGAGCAAAAACGTATAGTTCTACGTTAAAACATACGTGACCAACGCAAATTAGTAAAAAAAAATGTCATCATCAGTGTATAAACTTCAGGGATGGTACACGAAGCATCCGTCTTTACTTACTCTATCCCGGTTAAAATCGCAAGAAACGGAGAGATTGAGATTATCGGGGATTGTAGCTCCACGAACAATCGCCTCTGGTCGGTGAATGATTCCCAGGTGCTCACATACCGACAGAGCTGTTGATCTTGTTGCAGTGGCAGTGAGCCCCAAAAAACATCGCACACCAAAACGTTCTCGTAAAACCTAAATGCCAAAAAAAATCTGAATGGACGTACCGCATAAAAAAACTACATTTGAGCGATAAGCGATAATCACATTTACCTTGCAAACACGAAGGTAGGAAGGCCTGAAGTTATGTGACCACTCTGACACACAATGTGCCTCGTCGATACACGCGAACGCAATAGGTGGAAGTTTACTGGGGTGGGGTAGACACCCTACAGCAGAACTTCCTCCTACCAAGGCCTCTGGAGAAACCAACACTACGGCAGCTTTACCAGAACAGATCTGATCGACGGCTTTTTGTCGTTGTTGTTTTGACATGTTCGTGTTTAAACTGACACCATGTAATCCAAACGGTAATCCTACAACCTAAAGGGTGTAAAATCACCCATACATATTAGTTCAAAAACTATAGTACAGTCGAACCTGTATATAACGACCCTGTATTAAGCGGCTACCCTGTATCAAGCGGCCAGTTTTCAAAGTCCCGAGGGTGGCCGTTATATACAGGTTCGACTGTAATATAAAGCAGTAATTTAAGAAAGAAAAAGTTTGCAGGGAAACACAACGTGCACGTGTTAAATAAGCGTGACAGTGAACAAAGTGGAGAAATATAACGAATAGCTTCGGTGAGGAGTCGAACCTGGTCTTCCATAAGAGAGACAAGAGGTGAGATCACCAAAGTAATGCAAGGTGAACGGTTGCTGTACATGTAAGCGGGTAACTGATAACACAAAGACTTTCCAGCACCAGTTGAGAGTACTACCAAAGTTGACAAACCTGTACATAATAGACATTGTAAAAAGAACATCGAAACTTCACGTCAACAAGAGTTGAAATGCTGACAATTCGTTTAGCAAGGACAAGAAAGCACAAGCGTATACTCAGTTTCAAAGTTTTTAAGAAACTATCCCGTTTCTAACATGATTGATTTTAGTTATTACCACACAAAATCTGCATAATAGCTTCCTCTTGTCCACAGCGGAAAGAATCAAATCCTAACTTATTCAACGAATCGTACACTTCTTGTGGTGCGCCTAAAACAAAATACAATATTTTCCATTGAATATTTCAATACCTAAATGGACAGAAGCTTGGTAGACCAGAGCCCAAACAATACAGATAGATTTCAGGGGCAGCCATCGGTGGTTAACTTTCTACAATATTTTCTCGTCATTTAACACCGCCTGCATGTCGTCGTCTATAGTACATGCTTTTGCTTAGTGAAAGTCAACAATAAATATATACTTACTAATTGCTCGGTCATTCTCGGGCTGATAAAGTGGCTCAATAGCGGGTGGAGCTTCGCAAGGCGCACTTTGAAGTCGAGGCAAGCGATCTGATACCAATCCCCTTAACTTCTCCTCTGTCGCTAGCCATTGTTCGTCACTGATCTCTAAATCTGCTGGAGCATTGACAGGCTCTGTCCAACTAAAACAACACCAAAATCTTTCTTATTTCAACTAAAAAAACCTTGAGTTACTTTGCTATCAAAGTAAAGGTTCGCACACTTGAGCTGTAAAAGCTCCAAAATAAGCTGTGCTTTAATTTGTGCTTTGACCAGTCTATTGAAGCAAAAATTTGAAAATTATTACTTACTTTTCAGCAGGAACCTGCACTCTTCCTTGCTTTTTCCTAGGGCATTCCTTGGCCCAATGACCATCCTCCCCACACACGAAACAGTTTGTACTCATACTGCTATTAATACGTCTATTTCCATTACTGTTTTCCTTCTTTGTCTTCCATTGTTGTTTCTTACTATCTGCTTTCTCATTCGCTTGCTGTTTTTGTTTCCACATTCTGCGTTTGTAAGCAGCGTAGTTCATACCACGACCACGAGTGTAACGCTTCACCTTCATATTCAAAGCCCGAAAGTTCTCGCTAACCAACCCAGATGATCTAGATATTTTACAATGATAAAAGAAATGAGGGTGCGATCGATTATGACAACTAAACTATACTACTCATTTAGAAGGAAATTTTGCACCATCCAGTGCTCATGAGTGAATCCCCCCAAAAATGAAATTAATCTTGCCTTTTGGCAGCGGTTTTCTGGCTAGCTGTGCACGACTCTGGACATTCCTCCTCGTGTTTATTCTCTGCGAACTTTACAATCCCTTTTGTTTCTTCATTTATAGTATGAGAAATTTTTCTCCGTTTTGAAAACGAAACTTTTTCATGCGAATCCATTCTACTGAAATCTTCCAGCTCACCGTCAGCTTTCGAAGGAAATTCCATCGTTTTGGAACCTTTTTTTGTAGTGATAGAACAACCAATGGGCTGAGAGTGTATGCTACTACATGTCGATGATAAGTCAGTATTATCAATATCGGATGAAGATAATGAAACAGAAGTACTTTCTACGCTCGAAGATTTTGAAAGTTCGGTCCGCGAAAGTAAATCAGCGTTATTCACAAATGAAGAAATTGCGGTATAACAATCATTGCTCGTAGATGTTTTGGTCACAGTATTGGACACAGCCGAGAAAGCTGCTTCAGAACCATTGTCGAAGCTTGACGGCATTGCTGTTGTAGTCACGGTGAGCAATTTAGTGTTGTTAGTATTTGAAGACATTGGGGTAGAACTATCGCTACTCGTGAATTTTGATGTTTTGGCCACAGTATTATGGACATATAAAGAGTTTGCCCAACTATTATCATTTCTGTTTGAAGACTTTGTAGCTTCAGTCGAGGTGAGAAAATCAGTATCATTTTCAAATGATGATACAATATTATTAGTGGCTTCTAAATATTCAGCATTTTGGTTGGCCCTGTTAAAACTTGATCTCTTATTTTCTTTGAAACTTTTCAGCGATTCCTGTTTCTCTGGGGTGGTTGATTGAAATGCTCCATTATTATGATTATTATCAGATGACGAATTCTTGACAGAAACTTGCTTCTCAGTCAAGCCTTTGGATGTTGTAAAATCATTATTAATTGAAAAAACTTCATCAGCATCGTTATCAGTAGAATTCCCACTGGAACCTCCAATTTCGTTATCAATTGCAACTTGGCTATGGCTCCTATCTGGAAGTTTTGGTTGGTTAGAACTGGTGACTTCTGGTTGGTTCTTTTCCAGCCAATCGCTAGCCAATGCTGATCGACGTTTCATTCGCTTCGTAACCGCAGATTTTCCTAACATTATTCCAGGTTTGTTCAAGACGTCTTTCCTTAACGTTAATGAAACACTTTCAACATTTTAGATTGTTTACTGTAAAACCTGAGTAAAATTGATGGAAAGTGACAATATTCTCTTTGTAAGAATCAAACAAAACCATCAAAATCTCACTTTGAAGAGTAGGAAATGGAAAAACCAAGATTGTCTGACATTTTATCATTCTCCGTTGCGTTAATGTCATTCTCTTCATTATGCTAAACAAAAAAAATTGAGATAATGACTGTTATACTTGGTCTACTAAACAGTGATGGAGTTTTCAAAAATATTCCACATATACTCCATGACAACAACATACATCTAGGTTTTCGATATCTACACTTTCCTTTGTCTTCAACTTTGTTTCCAGTGTATCAGGCCTTTGTTTCTTTTGTCCGTGACACAATTTGATTGGCTTGTATTTTGTGGGTGATATTTTAAGTCTTAACGATTTATTGGCAGACATTGGAGTTTTGCTTTTATTCAAGCTTTTCCCAAACACATCGTCATCATCCACTCCATCCTAAAGAACTTGCATCAAGCTATCAAGAGGCAATGTGCCCCAGTGATTTTACTTAATTATTTTGCTGCATTTTTCAACATCAACATGTTTTAATCAAGAAGCGATTGTTTTATAACATAAAAACTCTTACAACATCTTTTGGTGGTGTTTCCATCTTCCTAACATCTTGGGAACTTCTTTTTAGTTGACTGTATCTCAAGTAAGTTTCTACGGGAAAAATTTGTTTGGTAATTTTAATATATAATGTACACAGGACATGCCATTATCACTTATAATGAATGAATTCATAATCTGTGATTTCATTACTACAAACAATAAGACACAAGAGTTAAACCTTTTATTTCTTCAGAAGCATTATTCACATCATCCTAAAATATGCATTGAACAAATGTATCCAACTCTGCAGTACTGGTACTCCAGTTTGGATTTCATGGCACACTTCGACGAGATCTCGGGTGCACAGAGCTGAGTTTCAAGTGCAAGTGCAACTTTTAAAATGCCCAAGTACACACTCACATTTTCAGAAACTCGAACGAAGAGTACAAGAATGCGTGAAATGCGTGTTTCTATAAGAAAAATCTAATGGCTAAGTGCATTGACAGAGTGTTTTTGGTAACAATCATTACTTCTGGTGCAAAATGCGAGTTAGGCAAATTTATCTCGGGTGCATGTGTGCCACGAAATCCAAACTGGCCGGTACTTCCCACATGAGCTCATGATGATGCATCCAAGGAGGTGAGACCAAGCAAAGGTTGGAAATATGACATGTGTACAATTTCATCCCAACCCCAGGGTATCTGAACAATACAAAGTCATTGACTTGTGTTGTACCATGTTGACTGACTGTACTAGTATAATATTGTATATGATAAATAATAAAGTGGGGAACTTGACTACAATATGCAAGCAGTGTGTTAGACATTTGAAACCTCTTTCTTCAAAATTCAAACCCCCCCCCGCTTTCTCAAGTCTCAAATCCTACCTTTTGCCTGCATTTCCTTGCCCCCACGGTATATAATATAAGGTGCATTGCACAGAGTATATATCGAAAGAAAATCACCTTCTTTGGTTTCCTGGCATGTTTGCGCTCAAACATACTTTCCCACGCTTTTAACTCTCTTTTGAGGCATCTCAGCTCATTAAAAGATTCTGTATAAAAGCAAAATATTGCAATATAAACACACACTTCAGCATGAACAGACCGTATACATAATACAAACGCCAAAATATACAAAATATCGAACTTTAAATGAGGACAGATACAAACATACTTTCTCCTAGCATCTTGCTATAACCTCATCTTCGAGATATTGGTATAAATGAAGCAAACTTGTAGAGAAACAATTTAAAATTGAATTTGTATTTCAAAACACATTTTTGTTTGTGTTCATAATTTTCCCGCCTTAGCGGCTTAGCCGCGCACGAAACGAGCCTTCAGAAGACTGGATCCAGCCGGAAAGAACCTCAAAATTCGTCCACCTATCAGCGTTGAGCTTTTCTGCAATTGGCGACACGATAAGCCTATTTTTTCATCCAATAAAATCGCACCATATATACAACTTTGAAGTTGGTTAGTGTTCCAGTGTTCAAGTATCTGCGTATTTTGGCCTCCAACATTATATTGAAACTATTAGTTCTGGACAATTTTGATCTCTGAAAACAAACTAACAGCCCTGCAAACACGCAAACATACAGGCCGATAAATTTTTAATGCTTTATTTTTTCCCTTTACAAGTCAATCAAAACCGTTCAGGCCGCTTCTTCTTCGCCCTCTTCTTCATCAAATTCTCCTTCTTCTTCAGCAGTGGCATCTTGATATTGTTGGTACTCCGAAACCAAGTCGTTCATGTTTGATTCAGCCTAGAAAATTATAATCAATCATATGAACTGAAAATGTTGCTGTATTTATAAAAAGACTTTGAAACAAGATTTACCTCTGTGAATTCCATTTCATCCATGCCCTCTCCAGTGTACCAATGCAAGAAAGCTTTGCGACGGAACATAGCAGTGAACTGCTCGCTGATTCGTTTGAACAGTTCCTGGATGGCAGTGCTGTTTCCAATGAAGGTAGCAGACATTTTGAGGCCCCTAGGTGGGATATCACAGACAGCTGTCTTAACGTTGTTTGGAATCCACTCCACGAAGTACGAGCTGTTCTTGTTCTGGACGTTCAACATTTGTTCATCGACCTCCTTCATGGACATTCGTCCACGGAACATTGCAGCAACGGTAAGATATCGACCATGGCGAGGATCACAAGCCGCCATCATGTTCTTCGCGTCGAACATTTGTTGGGTGAGCTCTGGTACGGTAAGTGACCGATACTGCTGCGAGCCGCGGCTTGTGAGTGGTGCAAAGCCTGGCATGAAGAAATGAAGTCGCGGGAATGGTACCATGTTCACCGCCAACTTGCGCAGATCAGCGTTCAACTATGGGAAGAAAAGATAACAGAACAAATTTATACTATCGACTAAGGTTTTCGTTCTCGTATTCGTAGCCAAATCTAAGGCTTTCTAGTATCTTGTGGATCAGCTATGCTTACCTGACCAGGAAATCGTAGGCAGGTCGTCACACCGCTCATAGTCGCCGATACCAGATGGTTCAAATCACCATAAGTTGGTGTGGTCAGTTTCAGAGTTCGGAAACAAATGTCATACAACGCTTCGTTATCAATACAGAAGGTCTCATCGGTATTCTCTACCAGTTGATGAACCGAAAGGGTTGCATTGTACGGTTCCACCACGGTATCGGACACTTTGGGTGAGGGTACCACGCTGAATGTAGTCATAATTCTGTCCGGGTACTCTTCTCTGATTTTTGAAATAAGTAAAGTACCCATACCAGAGCCCGTTCCACCTCCGAGAGAATGGGTCAATTGAAAACCTTGCAGGCAATCGCAACTTTCGGACTCCTTTCGCACTACATCCAAAACAGAGTCGACTAGTTCTGCACCTTCAGTGTAATGTCCCTTAGCCCAGTTGTTTCCTGCCCCGCTTTGTCCTATAAATATAATTTATAACAGTTCCAGTGGCAAATAGCAACCGACACACTCGACTGAGTGCCCAATACTAGTTTATACATATAAAGCATCATCAAAAATGGACTTCATGCAAAAGTAAACCGACAAAGTCGTCTCCGTTTAAAATATATACTAACCAAAAACAAAATTGTCAGGTCTAAAAATCTGTCCAAAAGGTCCAGAACGAACAGAGTCCATGGTTCCTGGTTCTAAATCAACCAGAACTGCTCGAGGAACATATTTTCCACCTGAGAAACAAGAAATTGACATAAATGAATCGAAAAAAAAACATGGCCACTTTCTTTCTAAAAGATGCTGTTTACGTACCAGTCGCTTCGTTGTAGTAAACGTTAATTCTTTCCAGCTGTAGGTCTGAATCTCCGTGGTAAGTACCGGTAGGATCAATGCCATGTTCATCAGAGATAACCTCCCAAAACTATCATGAAAACATTTAAACCCAATAAACTAAGTGACGGCACTTCGTCACCACTTTAGAGCCCAAAAAATCACTATTTGTAGGACTTTAATACCTTACCTTTGCGCCAATTTGGTTTCCGCATTGTCCAGCTTGAATATGGACAATTTCTCTCATCTTTTGATGCTAATAACTTACTTAGAGATATCTAAATCTATCTTATTTTATACCCAAGAAGTTGGCTACGCCTTAAAAACAAAACTTTCAAAGAGAAAAACAGTAGTTAATTCAAGTAATATGCTGACGCCACTTGCTTGTTTGTACTCGTCATCAAAGTGAGCGCTGATTGGCCAATATGAGCAAGCGCAAATCAAGATTGGCCAATCAGGAGCAAAATGAGATGTTTGTAATGTTTGTATGAAAGTCTCTTCTAGATTATCGACTTTGTTTTTCATCATTTTAGTTCTGTTTTCAGTTCCCCATAATGACGGCGCCATTACCATTTTGTAAAATAAACAAAAACTGAGTTTCAACCATTACCTATTGCCACAAATTTAAGTGAAAAAACAAAGTTCCTAAATAGAAAATACTTTGCGAGGGAAAAAAGGTATTCATGCACTTGGTGCTGTTACAATTAGGACAGCTCTGTATCCACCATGACAACTACCAACAATTTACGCTACAAGTAGTGCAAACTATATCAGATGGTTTTATTTGTAATCGAATACTGTTAAATGGTGAGCCATTGTTCCACAATTTACACAACAAATATTTAGTGACTTGCTAAAGGGTTGAAAAAGTTCAATATTTTTTGGAATTAAGCTGTCTCCTCCTCTTCTTCTTCTTCATCAAATTCTCCTTCTTCCTCAGCAGTTGCTTCTTGGTATTGTTGGTATTCCGAAACCAAATCATTCATGTTTGATTCCGCCTATGAAAACACCACAAAGCATTTAGATGCCCATTTTAGAACATCAAAAATTTTGATTCAAAACAGAGCAAAGGTAGGGTGGCATAATTGCCAGTGGATAGTCATTAGAACAGGTGAAATAGCAAAGTAGAACATATTGCCAAGCTTTCAATGCAATTTTACCTCTGTGAATTCCATCTCATCCATGCCTTCTCCTGTGTACCAATGCAAGAAAGCTTTACGACGGAACATGGCAGTGAATTGCTCGCTAACTCGCTTGAACAATTCCTGTATGGCAGTGCTGTTTCCAATGAAAGTACCGGACATCTTTAAACCTCTGGGTGGGATATCACAGACAGCTGTCTTGACATTGTTTGGAATCCATTCCACGAAGTATGAGCTGTTCTTGTTCTGAACGTTCAACATTTGTTCATCGACCTCCTTCATGGACATTCGTCCACGGAACAATGCAGCCACAGTGAGATATCGGCCATGACGAGGATCGCAAGCGGCCATCATGTTCTTTGCATCAAACATTTGTTGAGTAAGCTCTGGTACAGTGAGTGCACGGTACTGGGATGAACCACGGCTGGTGAGCGGGGCAAAACCAGGCATGAAGAAGTGGAGACGTGGGAAGGGCACCATGTTCACAGCAAGTTTTCTTAGATCAGCATTCAACTGTAAACAGATCACAAGTTTGATAAACCACCTTCCACATAGACTTCAGCATTTATTTTAAAAAAACGAGCGCAATGCATACAAATAATAGAATACATAGATTACTCAGACACTCACCTGACCAGGGAATCGTAAGCAAGTTGTCAAACCACTCATAGTTGCTGATACCAAATGGTTTAAATCACCATAGGTTGGCGTGGTCAATTTCAAGGTTCGGAAACAGATATCATATAAAGCTTCATTATCAATACAGAAGGTCTCATCTGTGTTTTCTATAAGTTGATGTACTGAGAGGGTAGCATTGTATGGTTCGACGACCGTGTCTGAAACTTTCGGCGAGGGTACCACACTAAAGGTGGTCATCATTCTGTCAGGGTACTCTTCACGGATTTTTGAAATAAGAAGGGTGCCCATACCAGAGCCTGTCCCACCCCCTAATGAATGTGTTAGTTGAAAGCCTTGCAGACAATCGCAGCCTTCAGATTCTTTTCGAACCACATCAAGGACAGAATCTACCAGTTCAGCTCCTTCCGTGTAATGTCCTTTAGCCCAGTTATTACCTGCCCCGCTTTGGCCTAAAAATTAAAAAAATCAAACTACATCAATAACAACACCAGGTCGCATGGAGACATAAAATAAACAAAACGACCGTTCCAACTTTATAAGACACCGTCTTCCAATAGCTTACCGAAAATAAAGTTATCTGGTTTGAAAATCTGTCCGAAAGGTCCAGATCGTACAGAGTCCATCGTTCCTGGTTCCAAATCAACCAAAACTGCCCTAGGTACATATTTCCCGCCTAAAATGTAACGAACGCGGTCAGATTCAATCAAACTTGTCACGCGGTTGTCAAGCATTTTTAGAATAATTTTAAAGCCATTAGAACCAAAGATCTACTCATTCGACTGTAACAGATTGCATGTCAGTGCTTCCTACCAGTTGCTTCGTTATAATAAACGTTTATTCTTTCTAATTGAAGGTCTGAATCGCCGTGATATGTGCCGGTTGGGTCCACACCATGCTCGTCGGAGATCACCTCCCAAAACTGCAAAATATTGAACCTTTTTAGGCCGAAAATGCTCAATTATGGCTCGTTTCAAGTGATATTAGAAGCATACCTTCGCTCCGATTTGGTTTCCACATTGGCCAGCTTGAAGGTGAACAATTTCCCTCATGTTGTAGTTATTTAACGGCAGAAAAGAATATCTTCTTCGTGATTTCAACAGAGATTAATGCAAAGAGATCGCAGTGTTCGTTGGGTTAGGCTTCGGCAGAAACAGTGTTTGTGACGTAATTGAATCTGACCAATAGCGCGCTGGAGCTAAGCCACACGCAGTCCAATCAGATTGACAAGCAATGCCACGTGTCGGAAGTACTTTTTAATAACTAATCAGATGTTGATTTTCGGGCCTTCAAGTTTTACATATTTCTTGGTTTCGTTGATTGCGAGCGGTTGTGAGGTGCAAGTCAGGTGTTTTGCCAGTATTTTCCACGAGATATAATTGCAGAATTTGCGATAAAAGCGTGCACTATCACCCACAGCGCAATGAATGATCGGACAATGAAACAAATAATTTTACAGTGTAGCCAAAGAGCGATTTTTTTTTTGTAGTAAACATGGGGAACAGTAACATAGTACCCAGCAAATATCTTTTAACAGATAGATCATGAAAAGGGTCAAAGAAAATGCAATATGACTATACTTCGTTGGCAGCTATTGCCTTCAATGTAGCATAATACTTCACAAACTTTCCTGATAGATTTTGCAGAAACACTCGTTGCCAAAAACGAGAACGACACAACTAAAGTTTGGAACTTTCCAGCGCAGATTAGAGTGGAATTTCCGGCAATTTTGTCAAAGTGCGCACACATGACTGCCAGAATAAAACCACTCTTTTAGCGATGTATGCATTTTACTTATTTTCCTTTTTATCTAATGAGGATAGTATCTACCAATTCAAAATTTTGAAGCACTTTTCTTGCGGTTTTTTGCACATCTGGCTGAAACAGCGACGCCACGGAATCAGACTCAAGCAATAAATGTTTCATGAAGACTTCTCGTATATTGTTCATAATGTTAATTGACTCCAACGACAAGAACTATTGAATGACAATTAAAATACTAGTAATTTATATAGAGACGTCGTGCTTCAAGCATATCGTTCACATGCCAATTTTATTACTTTGTTGTTAGTTGCCCCGACTATTTTACTAAATAACTTTAAGTTCAATTTCTAATTTATTTTTCAATTTAAGCAGTTTCTTCTTCCTCCTCTTCTTCATCGAATTCCCCTTCTTCCTCAGCAGTAGCTTCTTGGTATTGTTGGTATTCAGAAACCAAATCATTCATGTTCGATTCAGCCTGTATAATAAACCAAATGAAATTGTTGAACTGCTATTTGTAACTGATTAGGAGTGCCACAAACCTCTGTGAATTCCATTTCATCCATGCCTTCTCCAGTGTACCAATGCAAGAAAGCTTTTCGACGGAACATAGCAGTGAACTGCTCGCTGATTCGCTTGAACAATTCCTGAATAGCAGTGCTGTTTCCAATGAAAGTACCAGACATCTTTAAACCTCTGGGTGGGATATCACAGACAGCTGTCTTGACATTGTTTGGAATCCATTCCACGAAGTAAGAACTGTTTTTGTTCTGAACATTCAACATTTGTTCGTCAACCTCCTTCATGGACATTCGTCCACGGAACAATGCAGCAACTGTGAGATATCGACCATGGCGAGGATCGCAAGCAGCCATCATGTTCTTTGCATCGAACATTTGTTGAGTAAGTTCTGGTACAGTGAGTGCACGATATTGGGATGAGCCACGGCTGGTAAGCGGGGCAAAACCAGGCATGAAGAAATGCAGCCGTGGGAAGGGCACCATATTCACGGCAAGTTTTCTTAGATCGGCATTCAGCTATAAAAAGGTCACAAGTTCCATAACCATCTTCTACATAAATTTCTATACATAGTGCATTAAATTTGAAATATTAATGAAATAAATATTTGCACTCTATCAAATGAAAATTAAAAATCTATACTTCAAGCATTCTTAAAAGTTACATCAAATAAACATTATCCAAAATGTCCAATTTAAATATGAATCAAATTTTTTTAACTTCAGCATTATTAGAAACTGAGAGCTATATGTTCCAATAACAGAACATCTGGCTTATTCAGACCCTCACCTGACCAGGGAACCGTAAGCAGGTAGTCAAACCACTCATGGTTGCTGATACCAAATGGTTTAAATCACCATAGGTTGGCGTAGTCAATTTCAAGGTTCGGAAACAGATATCATATAAAGCTTCATTATCAATACAATAGGTCTCATCTGTGTTTTCTATAAGTTGATGTACCGAGAGGGTAGCATTGTATGGTTCGACAACTGTGTCAGAAACTTTTGGCGAAGGTACCACACTGAAGGTGCACATCATTCTGTCAGGGTACTCTTCACGGATTTTTGAAATAAGAAGGGTGCCCATACCAGAGCCTGTCCCACCCCCTAATGAATGTGTTAGTTGAAAGCCTTGCAGACAATCGCAGCCTTCAGACTCTTTGCGAACCACATCAAGGACAGAATCTACCAGTTCGGCTCCTTCTGTGTAATGTCCTTTAGCCCAGTTATTACCTGCCCCACTTTGGCCTAAAAATAAAAAAATCGAAACCGAATTAACAACAGGAGGTCGCATGGAGACATAAAATAAACAAAACGACGGTTCCAACTTTTTTACACACCATCTTCTGCTAGCTTACCGAATATAAAATTATCTGGTTTGAAAATCTGTCCGAAAGGTCCAGATCGTACAGAGTCCATCGTTCCTGGTTCCAAATCAACCAAAACTGCCCTGGGTACATATTTCCCGCCTAAAAGATAACGAACGATTCTATCAAATTTGTCACCCGGTTGTCAAGCATTTCTATACAATCTCATGGTCATTATAGAGCAAAGAATTACTCATTAGAATGTACTAGATTGCAAATTAGTGCTTCTAACCTGTTGCTTCATTGTAATAAACGTTTATTCTTTCTAACTGAAGGTCCGAATCGCCGTGATATGTGCCAGTTGGGTCAACGCCATGCTCGTCGCAGATCACCTCCCAAAACTGCAAGACATCGAACGTTTTTTTTTTTGCAGAAAAGCGCTCAGTTATGGTTCGTTCTAAGTGATATTAGAAGCATACCTTCGCTCCGATTTGGTTTCCACATTGGCCAGCCTGAAGATGAACAATTTCCCTCATTTTGTAGTTATTTAAAGTAAGAAATCGAGCTCACCTTCGCTGAACTGCAACAATGATAATAGCGAACAAGAACGCATGTTCGGTTCGCTTTCGGTAAAAATATCTTATGACGTATAATTGAATCCGACCAATAGTACACTGGAGCTAAGCCACATGCGGCCAATCAGATTGGCAAGCTATACCACGTGTCTCAAAAGTGATTAATTAATAATAACTAATTACTAATGAGATGTTTGTTTTATGCCTGTAGTTTTTTCTCGACGACTTTTGGGCCAATTTTGCTTGGTTGTGAAGTGCAAGTTAAGTGTTTTGTTGGCATACTCATAGGGTTTTACAAAATTTTGTGACGCAAGCGTGAGCTGTTGCCTGTAAATCACTGACTTTGCCATGAAAAACTACAGACGTATTTCAGAGCAGGAACAATAACAAATTATAAACAAATTACTCAACATTTGTTTTTTAAGCGAAAATGTAATTGGCATTCAGTTTGCAGCTATTGTCTGCTATGGAAGCAATATACTTCGGAAATGGTCCCGAGAGTTTTGCGCAGCGCATATGACGAAATAGAATTTCACTTTGGGAAGTTTTTAGAGTTTAAAAACTAGTTCAGTTTTTCACATTGGCTGAAATAGCGAGGCGAAGGAATCAGACTTATTCAATAAATAATTCACAAATATTTCGTACATTATTCATCCTGTTGTTAATTTACTATAATAATAAATACTATTTAATGTCATCAAATATCGTTCACTAGCGAATATTATTACTTTGTTTTCAGTTTCCCGACAATTTTAAATTTAATATCAATGTTCTATATTTTTCCTTCAGTTTAAGCAATTTCTTCTTCCTCCTCTTCCTCATCGAATTCCCCTTCTTCCTCAGCAGTAGCTTCTTGATATTGTTGGTATTCAGAAACCAAATCATTCATGTTCGATTCAGCCTAGGAAAACGATAATCACAATCACACGAAATTGAAACCTTTTGGTGAATTTACGAGCAGAATTTCCAAACGAGACTTACCTCGGTGAATTCCATTTCATCCATGCCCTCCCCAGTATACCAATGCAAAAAAGCTTTGCGACGGAACATAGCAGTGAACTGCTCGCTGATTCTCTTAAACAACTCCTGAATGGCAGTGCTGTTTCCAATAAAAGTACCAGACATTTTGAGACCTCTAGGTGGGGTATCACAGACAGCTGTCTTGACGTTATTTGGAATCCATTCCACGAAGTATGAGCTGTTTTTGTTCTGAATGTTTAGCATTTGTTCGTCGACCTCCTTCATGGACATTCGTCCACGGAACATTGCAGCAACAGTGAGATATCGGCCATGACGAGGATCGCAAGCCGCCATCATGTTTTTCGCGTCGAACATTTGCTGGGTGAGCTCTGGCACGGTCATTGCTCTGTATTGTGAGGAGCCACGGCTTGTGAGTGGTGCAAAGCCAGGCATGAAGAAATGAAGTCGAGGAAACGGCACCATGTTGACAGCCAGTTTTCTTAAGTCAGCATTCAACTAAAAGTATTTTTCCTTCAATCAATTTAAACAAGATTACACTAGCAAGTTTCATATTTACGACTTTACAACCATTTCTACTATTTTAATCAGCAATTTGTAAAGTTTGGAAAACTTTCAATTTTTTAAAATGAGTTCATGTTATATGAAGTATTTCTGGGGTATAATAGTATATAAATAGTACTATGTGATTTATTCTCACGTTCACGTTTTTACGAGTTTCTACAACGCTTTTTGTGATAAAATATTGTACTGTATTGTATTGCACACTAACACTCAAACAAAACTGAAATCTATCAATGCTAAACTTTTGAATAATAAATAAACCTTATAACTATTGTAAACACTTGACATTGATATCCTATGAAAGTTTTATTACACAATGCTTGCTTTAATGTGGCACTAAAGCAGACCTGTTTATTGAGCTAGCCAAACCGAAGCAAGTGTCAACAAAGTCTACATTATGTAAAATTACAGGTGCCAAAAATTGTGAACAAACAACTGTAAAGAAAGCATACCTGAACTTTCAGACAAGTAAATGCAAATAGTACACAAAATTAAACATTAATAACTTTCAAAAGAGAATTTAAATGCAAAATTAAAATTTTTTTTTGTTGTAGCATGAAAAACTTACTTGACCTGGGAATCTGAGGCATGTCGTAATACCGCTCATTGTAGCAGACACTAGATGGTTCAGATCACCGTAGGTTGGTGTGGTCAACTTTAGCGTTCGGAAGCAGATATCGTACAAAGCTTCATTATCAATACAGAAGGTCTCATCTGTGTTTTCTAGAAGCTGATGTACTGAAAGGGTAGCATTATACGGCTCAACGACTGTGTCCGACACTTTCGGAGAGGGCACCACACTGAATGAGGTCATTATTCTGTCAGGATATTCCTCATGGATTTTTGAAATGAGTAATGTACCCATGCCGGAACCAGTCCCACCCCCCAGGGAGTGTGTTAGCTGAAACCCTTGAAGACAATCGCAACCTTCCGATTCTTTTCGCACAATATCTAGAACCGAATCTACGAGTTCGGCTCCTTCTGTGTAATGTCCCTTCGCCCAGTTATTACCCGCTCCGCTTTGACCTAAAAATCATGGAAAAAACTCATTCATTTCATGCAGACACCTGTAAGCGCACGCGGTTAGCACGAGCCGTTGAGGGGAATCAATATAACCTCGCAAATTGCAACTCACCAAATACGAAGTTATCTGGCTTAAAAATCTGTCCGAACGGCCCAGACCGAACGGAGTCCATCGTTCCAGGTTCCAAATCGACCAATACTGCTCTGGGTACATATTTCCCGCCTACGAACGGTTTAAAAGTTAAATTTGAACAATCGAGCAAAAAAATTTGCCCAACCCTTAAATGACCTACCGGTGGCTTCATTGTAATAAACGTTTATTCTTTCTAGCTGTAAATCTGAATCTCCGTGATACGTTCCAGTTGGGTCTATGCCATGCTCGTCTGAAATAACCTCCCAAAACTAGACAGCAAACGGCATAAAATGAATCCGGCAGAACGAATGAAATTCGTCAACGCTACAAAGACTTCGAGAATTCTAATTGTCCAAAATTCGTTGCAAATTTTCTAAGAAAGTCGCATTCTATCCTACTTACTTTAGCCCCGATTTGGTTACCGCACTGCCCGGCTTGAAGATGAACGATTTCCCTCATGCTTGCCAAAAATATTATGAAATTCGAACCGTGTTATTCTCTTTGACCTCTAGCGTTGCCAATAACAACTGAGCCCAGTTGAGGAACTGGGCAAAATTTTCAAAACGAAATCAAGGATGACCTGAGGATGACGAATTAATAATTTAGTGACGCTTAAATAATTTATGTCATTTCAAGCAAGCAAAACGAGCGCTATCGATGACCACGTGACTTGTATATAAACCTCAATCATCATGGAAGCATCACATTGCAAGTTACACTTTCACTTTCGCTGAAATAATTATTTAAGCCAAAAATGTTGAAGTTTGGTTTTAACTAGTGACATAAGCATGGGGAGAGACAAAAAGCATAAAAAAAGAAAAGCGATTATCCGAAAAATTTTCAAAACATGCACTCTGTCTGCTTTTGTAGTTATATTACACATGCATTCATATATATTAGCATTGACAGCGACTGCAAAAGCACCGAATTTATTGTCCAATGGCAGAAACTACAAATATTTAAATTCTTGTAGCAATATATGCCAAAATTTGCATGACGACAATTGGTTCACCGCTATTTCAAGAGAAAACCATAACGGGACTAAACGGAGCAGCCAGGAGCAACGTTGTGTTTACGAGTGCAACGTTTTTCTTTCCTCCAAGAAAACTTTCATTTCAAATTTTAAAAGAGTTTAAAGATAAACCGCTGAGAAAAGGAATGCTACAACGTCTGTAAAAATAGAATCGCACAGATATTAATGATGCCTATACGCAGTACAATACTTTATTATAAATAATCAATTTGCTAGCTAACTAATTACAAACTATATACGCAAAACTTCAATATAAGCCTAAATTTTACATTTTTTTAATATTAGAAAATTTTACGTTTTTTTGTACATTTTAAAAAGTTTTTGATCTCGTTAGCGAACGTCTTTTGTTTATTGTATAAATTAAAATATTTTAAAACTAGTAACTATGTATTGCCTGATAAAAGATCTGCAGTGCTTGACAATATGAGTCAACCAAAAAAATGATTCATTTTTGCCAACAGGCTTCAGTTGTATGTCCCTGTCATAATTCTTCGTCTCTGTCGATTCTGATGACAGAGTTATAATGTTTCCCCAAGCCATATGCGTGATGGTGAAATCTACAAAGTTAATTCAGTGGACAATTCTCATTGCAGTCTAAATTTCGATCTAGCAAAAAAGAAGTCAATTAATCTACGCAGCTGGAAAGAACATATTAGATATAGTTAAAGTGGGAAGTTTGTTTGCGAAAGAGTGTAAAATAGGAGAAAAATAGCCCTGGAAAGTTGCAAATATAATATTCTTCTATTACGTGCGGAAATTGTTACCATTTTTGAGCCGAAAATGACAAGAAAATAGCAACGTAATAGAAAAATGTACTAAACTCGCAAACTTCGCTGGGCTATCTTTCCCGCATTTTACCATCTTTCGCGACCAAACTTTGCAATTTTACTACATCCAATATGTTCTTTCCAGCTATGTGGACGAAGTTACTTCTTTTGCCTAGATCGACATGTAGTCTATAATGGGATTTGTTCATTCTCCAAGTAATCTAACAATGGTCATTGCATGAAACTTATGCGCTTTGAAATACTAATTTTTGATGTGCTTATATTTCATCAATTTTCTTACGATAGTAGTATTTCTTCATTATTATATTCCTGTCCAAATTCTATCGTTGGTCCCATCGCTTGAAATATCTTGACAGGCATTTGGAGTGCATTTGAGAGAGCTTGAATCTAAGAGTTAATTTATAATAATGAGGAAATGTTGGATCTGGCAAGGTATTGTTTACCAATAATAATAATAAAATATTTTAGATGAATAAAGTATTCAATAATATATGGTAATATTACCTCTAATTGTCCGCCCCAGACAGCAGTATCACGTAGCTCTCTACAATATTCAGAAAATGCCTCTGGAACAAAAAGAAATTTTATACAACCAAACAAAACTGCTCCAGATTTTAAAATTGACCAGAGTGTCAAAAGCATTCTAAGCTGGTAAGACTTTTTAAACTTTTGGCATGAAAATTTTTTGAGAAACTTTTTTTTTCAAGCTATACACTAAAACCAGATTTCAATAATAGTCTCACCAGAAGTATAACAATCTCCAGTTTGTTGGTTGATCAAAAAAGGAAGAAAATTGTTTTGATTTTCCAGCATGTATCTTGCTGCCGATTCTCTCAGACTTTGGTAAGTGTGCTAAATGATTAAAACCCGAATTTTAGAAAAAAAAACTATACTGGAAACAAAATAGTTACAATATTAATATTTTGCTATAAATGCAATAGGAATTCATAAACATGAAAATATCTATTGTCAGTCATACAAACCTGAATACCAAGTCTTTCTAACTGATCAGCAATAGCATTATAAAGACTAGTGGGGAAAAAAACAAGAGCAAAACATTATTAGAATTAGTGTATTTGTTTTTCAATTGTTATATTTTTTACTACTGACTGTAACAGTAATTTTTCTCCAAATACATATACAATATTAAAGTTATACAATTTTATATCTTCTTGAATTAGTCTATACACATACCAGTGGCCATCTGGAGCAATCTATTGAAAAAACGTGATAAAATCATTATAAATTATGCTCAATACACAAAATAGTAAATGCACAATGTGTCTTGCTTTGTCAACATATCTAATTGCTGCCTGTCAAAAAATACAAGAATAACAAATACTGTATACAAGTCGCAATCTCACCTCTTTGACAACCAGTCCCAAAGGAATCAACATTGACCTTAGTTTTTCTTGTTCAACATTTCTGGCTGAGTTCACATTCTCCGCCTCAGCTTCCTCAATTCTTTTTTGTCTTTCCTTTTCCTGGGCAGCTTTCTTGTCCTTGAAACACGAAAGCACATAGTAAAACAATAAACAAGGATTCTGGGATGTAATGCATCTTAAAATATTGTAATTATCTACAGGTACATGGAAGAGATGGACCCTAAGTTTCCCATATATAAGTACAGGAGCGGCGCCAGCGATTTGAAAGTGGGGAGGACTTCGAGCGCCAAAGGCGTGAGTTGCCACTATGTGGGTTTGGGGGCATGCTCCCTCGGGAAATTTTTGGAAAAGAAGAGTTCCTTAAACACGACTTTAGACATTTTGGCGGGTGATTCTTAGGAAACTTCTAAATATTTCATTGTCCATGCCATAGTCCATTCCCCCCAACAAGTTTCATATCGGATTTAAACGAAAAAAAGTACAACTTTGGAGAGAACTGGGGGGGGGACTTGTCCCCCCAATCCGCCCCTTGGTGCCACCCTTGTATGAGCAGTCCTTGAAGTTTCAAGCTGACATATTTGCATTACCCTTCTTTTTTGAGCCCTCGTGACTTTTTGTTTCGGTGGATGTATATTAAAACTATTGAGTTGAGGTATCAATTCTGAACCAGCATCATTTTCTACCTGTGTAAGTGAAGTTGACAAAGCTGGTATTACAAGTGGAAAAAGAATATGGCAAACAGTGATAAATCTTGTTTGCCATCTAGGAAAACTTTTATACATATAAGCTTCACCTCCTCACGGTTCGCAGCCCTAAGGGTAATTTCTTTTTTATGTTTTTCATCTAGTTTAGCCTCCAGCAAAACAATCTCTGCAGCGATTTCTTTCTTTTTTTTCTTATCACCTTTCGGTACGCTGCGTTTTAAAACTTGAATTTTCGCTTTACAAGAAAATCAAATATGTAGCCAATTAGCCAACACGTGACAGCGCTTTACAACACAAGTTTTATATCAACACTTACGCACAATTGTAATACCTAGTCTAGTAGTTTTTCTATATACAAATATTTTAATATCTTTGCTATCGAAAGAAAAAGATTCCAACCTTGTACTTCTTTTCTTTCTCTCCTTTGTCGTTGTTCTAAGTCACCTTCAATTGAAATTTCAAGATTTTCATCGGCCATATTGGGCTGGGGGACCAGGCCTTTCGTGCGTTCATGCCTTTTATGCTTTCATTTACAACAAAATTTCTTTTTAAAAGTTGTGTATTTGAATAGAATTTTACCACCAATGTTTCAGTTCTCTTCAACACCGAAGCGTACCCTTAACTATACTACGAGTGCACATTGTCTTTCCTTACTTTATAAGCATTCCTGTACGCGTGAATAAGGCAAAAAATACGAATAATGAAATAGTATTAAAGTAAGAAATTTACTAATAGATGTTCAATTTTGAAAAGAAAAAATATCGATAACGTTACTGCCGAATCAAATTGTGAAGTACGTATATCTATTAATGTTAACGCAATGTTTTTGTCTCAACTCTACTTCAAAATGTTTATTGATACGAAAAAATTGAAAATCTGAATTTAAAATAAGATTTCACTTGAGAAATGTGATTTGCATTGTGGAAACATTTGCAATAAAGAACTAAACGGAAGTAGCAATTGAAACGATCAAGAGTGACAATGCCAATCAAATCTGCAATATGAACGACAATCGCAGTGATTTATAAACTACTTTTTGTAGTATTGCTCTGAAAATCAACATGGGCAAAATTGAATGGGCTATGTGGGCAAATGAACAGGCTGTAGCAAGCAGCATAGGTTAGAAAAACAAATTCCTTTGGTTTGCCAGTTAATAGGTAGAAAGAGGACGCCAGGAGTAGTGCTGTATATATTTTGTATTTACTGTAGTTGTGTTTGTTGGTGGAGTTCTAAGCTGGATTGGCAAATTCAAACGATGGCAGATAGCAATCTATGCTGTGTATCCTAAAGATTAATATTTAATAATATATAGTGACTAACTTATTAACTCGTTAACATGCAAGACCTTGCTTGATTTGTAAAATCACCTGAGGTTAAACAGAGCAAAAGAAATGAATAGGGTACTCAGTGATTGTCAGAGTTGAGAAGTGGCAGTACACCCAGTGCATTCCCTTACTTTCTGTCGATTACAATCTTTGACTTTTGATGAAGTATTGCTGGCATTCTGATATTTCTAATCGAATACCCTCGAGGGAAACGACAAACAGGAAGGACAAAAGAACGAATGTAAGATCAGCTAATCATTACCTCTCCATGGAGTCTTTCTACTTGTTATGTAAAACACAAATTATTTTCAGATTTCAAAAATTTTTGACACCATTAGTTAAAAGTCTTGGACCGTTTGGAAGAAACTATTACGTCAGATTCGTGCTATACCTTGGGTGAGTTATTAATATATTATTTTCTTACAACAAGACTGTCGTAGTTTGTCTAACGGTAGACCATTTTCTGTGTATATATTTTTAGATTGTCAATTCCTTGTGGATTTCTGCTATCAACCCTCATTGGAGGTGCATGCTTGTGTATATCAAGTATAATATATCTTGTCGCAGCCCTGGCAGGCGAAGAGTGGAAACCTTGTATCGTAACATATGAAGCTAGCCAAGGCAATACATCTCATTTGCCCGACGCTCCGAGCCAACCCCCGCCTAGGCTACATCAAGTTAACCGAAATACCGATAATTTGTACGAAAATGCTCATACTGTCCAATAGACGTGCTTCACATTCGCGTGAAGGAAACGTGATTAATTTTCAATGGCAATTGTGAAAATTTTATGACTGATACAAATAGCGATAAAATGTTGTAATACAATTTTATATAAAAATATATTCTTGTGAAATCTACGTTTACGGGACTTCTATATTTATTTGTTTACAAATTGTAACTAAATTGTAGTCAACTAATTATTCTTGTTTAACTCGATTGTTCAAACAACTTTCCGTTATATTTTATTCGTGCTTATTGCCTTATATGAGTGCAGATATATTGCCACTGCGGTGAAAATAGTTGTGGAACCAAACTACTCTTCATGAAGACCTACAACACTGTACATTGCCTGAATTGTTGTACAAATTACCGCAGTACATGGTAAAAATATACATTAGTAGTTTTGCCATGTTTTTCGGCGAACCACTATTGATATTTGACGGAAAGGCTAATGGCAATGTTTACAGGGGCGAAGGAAGGTTTACTACAGATTACGATTTTTTCTCATTAATGCAACTTTTCTTCAACGAATGAAAAGATATTTCACTTTTTTAACTTTCTAAAGAAACCAAACTTACAAAAATGCTTATTAAATTTATTTCGAATGGAATACCCCGATTTGTTTTAATATTCTTACGCCATCTTTAAATTTCAGCGACAGAGTGCGTCATGTCAGCATGCACAAAAAGATTGAAGAACATTTATTCGCCAATCAAAATACGAGTCGCTGGTGGGAATCAAAAGTGGAAAAAACAATGTGTAGGTGGATATTATAATTCATTCCCGCAGCTTGAGTACCAATAAAAACGGTTCATGTAGCTTGTTTATGAGACAATAGCAAATGTACTCTGTAGCAGGTTTTCATGAAGAGAAACTTGGAACTATTTCCAATTGTCCACAATGATTTGCATATATTTATAGTCTATTTCGAGAAGGGTTTCACAAATTTGTTCCCATTGTTAATAGAGCAACTGTGAACATAAATATATATTTACTGCCACCTATATACGCAATGCTACGTAGAACAGTTATTAAAGTCAAATTATACTATTACATGAAGTATCACTACTCGAAAAATTTTCGGCACAACAGTTTACCTGCATTGCACTTACACTATAACAACATCAGAGTCGACAGATTGTGATCGCTGTTTGATTTTCACAGCCATATCATGATGCCAGGCTCTCCAGTCTTTGAGGGAATCGTTAATGGTGTTTAGCCATATTGATTTGTCAGCTTTCGTGTCTGCGGAAAGCATGTATCTGAAAGAATTGTAATTTTTGCGTCATGAAACAAAGTGTGAGCTGGCTGTTTTACTAAAGCCTAGTAGACTTAGTACTAAAAAGTTGTCAAGAAAAACGAAACAATCGCTAATGATGCCCTGAAAATTTTGTACGAAATGTGTTTTCTCCATCTTACTTTATCAACATTTTTTCTCCTGTATTCACAGATATCAGAGTCTCCCGGTCAGCAGATGTCAGCGGTTTCTCCAACACAAGTTGCATAGTGTGTGGCCGCGCACAGATATCCCTGGAAACTACTGTGACAGACTCGCTCACACAGTAGCTGAGGCGGATTGACCCTAGTGGAGGCTGAAAGAAAATAGTACCTGCCGATGAAGTAATCTCTACCTGGAAACACATACGTATTGAGTTTCAAAATGTCCATGGCAAGGTCAGGGATTGTACATATTTGTAATATTTCACTCATTTAAAGAAAAATTTTAAAATGCCTTCTACAGCAAAAAATTCATTTTCATTGATTCAAAGGTCAGTTTTCGAAAATGATATAAAGAAAATATTTCCCGACCATTACCTTGATCAAGTCATCATCAGGATATTTCCAATACCTCAACACATTGCCATCAAGTACACACCAATATCTGAGCCAGTCACCCAGACCACCAACATCTTCAAAAATCGTCTGAAATCAAGCAACACTTACTTAATTCCTATAGGCGTACAGTTGGAGACTTGATCAAACTCTGTTGTATATCTTTTTATTCATATTCATGTAAACTTGCGCACGGTGAAGGCATAGTCGTTGATGATATAGTTTGGAGATTCGGTCAAAGTCTTTGTTCTTTATTTTGGCTGATGTTTATGTCGTGTGGTAAAAAAGTTTGGAAAATTGAGCGCAGTTCTTTTACAGCCAAGATGAAAACATCGAATTTCCGGCATCATATATAAAGCTATTATCCAAAGCAGAATCAGAGTCTACTGTATACCAGGAACTTGTTTCCGATGGATTGACGAAAAACTTACGAGGAAGCCTTTAGCTTGATTCATATACTCCGGTTTACATTCAATATCAACGTGAATATTCCCAGGTAATACAGATTTTTCTTCAACCTAAAAAATTTTGAGAATGGAAAAATTACTTCACACCATCAATAACATGCTCTGCGTACGGTAGTCGAATTATTTTTGAGAATTCCAAACTGCGTGAAACTTTAAAGGCATATTTCCTGGGCACTAGAAATGAGTAGTAAGAAGCTCCGAAAGCTGACATAATAATTTACCTTGTGCATTTTATATTTTCGACTGTAAACATTTTCCAAGTTAATATGTGCTGTTGCAGCTAACGTGAAGCAACTTGTTCGAAATACTGGGCCACCTTGAGTTGCTCCTGGCGTCAAACCTGTATCAAACACGAACATAATTTTGTACAAAGTTGGAAAATGTTACTTGACACCAAAAGAAAACACGTAAAAATCTTCGAATTAGGAATTATAGAAAAGAATGTGTAGGGTAGAAAGCGTTTGTACCTTGCGATGAACTGTCACTGCCTTTTCTCTGCAAAATACAACAAAAGTCCTACGCATAAGTTGGTTCATCTTAAACTGTCCGAAGATTAAAACAACAATGACAATCAAATGATGAAAATCAGAATAAAGAAGCGCAGATAGAATTGTTAACAAAATTTACTTTTGCAATCATGCTTTTCTTCTTGTGTTTGCTTTGAGGCGTTACTGGTAACAATTGCGTTTTCTGGAAAAGAAAAACACGTCCAATTACAAAAATTATTGATTACCCATTATATTTACTACAAACTTTGTCCAATCAAACAAAACAAATCAAAAGTAATTAAACTACTCAAAAGAACAGATTGAAAACAAGACTTACGAGAACAAAGACACGAATATCCAATTCAAACGACGGTTCGACATTCGTGCTGAAAAAAGCCACATATATTTTGAAAATAGCAGTTTATCAAAAAGGCGTTTGATTATGGAAAACTGGAAAACTTATAAAGACATGGGAAAAATTTTAAAGCTTCCTGTTAGGTAATCGTTTATTCACAAGTTGTAATCTTACATTTCAAACGTGTCATCAAAAACAATGCAGCCATTATTGATTTCTTCCCAGGACACGGCTTTTGTGCAAAACATTTGATTTGGAGTGTGTTTCACGATGCAAATAAGACTGTATGTACAAGCAGCTTCTTGAAAAAAGATTATCATTACCGTTAGAAATACTAGCCTATAACAGTAGATGCATAGCGTCATGTCGTTGAATGTTTTATTAATCTCTCCGAGTGAGTGAATAACACCCGATGGCAACCACAAACCTGTAAAAGTTTGGTTTTGCAACATTTGTTTGTCTATGGGGATCTTGATTCCTACAAGCAAAGAAAACAATAGCAAAAAAACTTAACTAAAACTCCTTTTCTTTTCCCGCAAGTAATGTCTAAAATTCTTAAAAAGAAGGTTCTACTTTTGAAATAAAAAGCTAGCATTTCAGTCACTTAATTTCTTGCTGGTTGAGCAATACCTGAAATTTTGAGTGTAGCTTTGCAAGGCTGATCCTTGTCTAAATCTTCACCGTTCATTGACGTAGCTTCATCTTCATCAGACGTTTTCAACTTTTGCACTTCGTCCAAGCAAGCAGTACGACGCTCAGCTATATTCGTGGCATTACAGAATAGAACTTTACTATATCACGCTGTTATTCAATGTTTCCAAGTATATTGTGTATAAATAGATTCGTTGTTGGTAATGGGTAATTCCAGCTGTAAACTAAAGTTTGATCCAGTAAAAGAGCATGCTAAAATAAGAAATATCGCCAAGTTTGGTTGCGAAATGTTGTAAAATGTGGAGAATATAGCCCTGCAAAGTTGCAAATTTTGCATATTTTTGTATTACGCGAGGAAAATATGACCACTTTTGGCTCAAAATTGGTTACTTTGTCCGCACGCAATGCAAAAATATTGGCTATATTTTCCGCAATTTCCAACAATACGCAACCAAACTTTGCGATTCGACTGAGTTTAGGACGCTCTTTTAAGCTGTTACGATAAATTTCGTTCTCCTGGTCGAGATCAAAATTTGGTCGATCGCCGGAATTGCCCATAAAATTTTGTAAAAAAAACAAACAAACAGACTGCACTCGGAGGCACTTAAATATACCACTAATTTACGATTTGTGTGCAACTACAGGTCTTCAGTTTAATTTTTCTTTACCAAGAAAACACACATACTTGAAAATCGCAATAATCTTTCAGCTTCAACTTCCTCAGAAGATCCATAGCTCACTCCATCGTGAAGAGCCAAACACGTGTTCACAGCCTGACTGGCTTGGAGCACAATATTTTGTTGATAAGCAGCCTCTTCAAGTAACATCTAAAGTTTATTTCAAACGCATTGACAAGGACTTTAAAGTCTTAGGCCCGGGTCAAATGTCGAACTTCTCATGCGCCGAACTTAATACAATTAAATTCGACACTAGATCGACGTTGGACAGGCATCAAGTCAAAC
>JAOBYK010575334.1:0-30872 GCA_025434845.1 Phenganax subtilis
GAGGGCGAAAACATGAAAAAATCTATTAAACTTGTGAAAAATTCACAAGTGTCCAAAAGGTTTTGGCCCTGATTGTACGTTTATCTCAAGTATAGCCAAGTATTACTTCTATTATCATATGAAGAGGTTCTTGAGGTATCCCAGTCAGTTAAGCACTTACATAACTGATGAGCACTTACATAACTAATAGTAGCAAGATTTACACAATAAAATAAATGGCAATCAACTATGGTTATGACAAGTCACCAAGACATCAACAACAACAACACTTTGAAAGAATATACTTTAATATATTCTTCAACGAAATAACATCTTTGTGCGCTGGTCCTGCAAAAGTAATCACTGGAATTCCGGTAAATGTTCCTTATGTAGAAAACGCATGTAACAGCAGCACAAAGTTAACTCTCCAAACACACACCTTCCACTCTGATCGTACTTTATATGATGATACTAAAATTCATTATAAATTAGTACTTGTTAATAAAAGCAAAACTTCCATGGAATTTGAGCTTGGAGATGCTGTGTATATATTTGGAAACTATCATGGTGTAGTCAAAGGTAATGACAACAAGAACTACAAGGGACAGAGTGCTGATTGATATAATGGAGAGAATGGATGATTGTGCAATGGCATATGATAGTAAGAAGGATAGAGAAAATAAAGAAAAAGGAACAGCAGAAGAAATGAGAAAGAAAGCAATGGAAAGTTTTGGCGAGACACAAGGACGACTTAGTGAGAAAAATGAGAAGTTGGTTACTCCAGAAAGAAAGAGGAGACATAATAGTGATGTAATGGAAATGCTGAAGGGGTCACTTGACATGAAGAAAAAAGAGCAAAAACAGGCAAAAGAATTAAGGGAAAGGGAGCTACATCTCATGGAAAATCAGTTAAGGCAACAAGAGGAATTTAGCAGGTGGATGATGGAACAACAACAACAGCAGACTGTAACTATGTCCATCTTGAACACTTTGGCTGATATCACAAAAACAATTGAAAAGTTAAATTTTATATCTATTTGAACACAGTTTTTATTGAAAAAGTTTTTTTACTACTTAACAAATTACAAGATTTGAATTATGATCTTTACTAAATTATAATGTTCAATAATTATATTTTATAACATGTATTTATACAATTATAATGTTCAATAAATTATATTATATATAAGTATGCACAAATCAAGTTGCAATGTTTAATAAAGATTTAATAATTGATATATTTACTACATGTGAAATTAGTCACAATTCTACAAAAGGCAGATATCAAACTCATCAATAATTCATAAATTATTAACAATCAAATAATATAATATCAATGAAGTAATTTCCAGCAGTCTCACAACTGAATAATATGTATATAAATTAAGAACATATCAGCTCAGTAGACAGGGAAAATTATTTCAATACACACTGCACACATGCATAAGAGATGTCATTTCAAATCCTCATACTTGGAATGGATTAGCTTTTCAGTCCTTGCAATTAACTTTTCCCACAATGCCATTTTTGGGGTACTGAATTATTGAACAACAGTTTTCATATAGCTTGGACTTTTCTGATTCTCACATATTTTTTCACAAAAAGTATTCCAAAAATGAAGTTCTGAAAAAGGCTAATTTGGTCCATTCCTTTGTTTTGCCTGGAACAGGAACAAATTGGGTGTACTTGAAATCTAATGCACTCCTCTCATTCAGGTTTGCAATGTTGTGCAACAAATTATACATTTTCAAGTGTGCAATGTGTAATTTAATTACTGTGTTCTAATTTAATTGAAAGTACTCTTGCAGAGTAGGAGGGTCAACTCCATAAAATATGAACTCGTAGTTGAACCATACAGACATGTTAGTGTATTTCTGAATAGGGCACACACACTATACATCTTTCCAACAACACTCGATCCAATTTTTAAATCTTTTTTAAAATCCATGAACTTAAAGTAATTAATGATGTCACCAAAAACCCAGTCAACACTAACCCAAACTGAACTCATTGACCGATTGAATTTGAGTTGCCTTGCATCAAGATTATGATGCTGAAATGGCTTCTGGAGATGTCTTCTCAGAGGGTAAGCTGGGTCTCCATAAATGCAAAGGGGGTCATCGAGGGGGGTATTAGAGTACTCCTCCAGTTGGCCAAGAAGGCAAGACATTCATAACATCATACCATCATGTCGTTTGCCTTCTAAAAGTTTTAGCATATACAAAATAAAGTACAAATACTATAAGTATATAATATTACGGTAGTCAGGTACATGTACTAAAGTTGTACTATTGTGCTGAAATTATTACTTCACTGTTCAAATGGTTAGATACTGTAGGAAATATGTAATGCATGATACTACATTAATTTACATAAATTCATATACCTATTGGACCAAAAAGATTTACAATAAGGCCATTAAGTGCCACAACAGATTGAAACTTGATGGCATGGATACGTTTATGGCCGTTATACATGATGCGCTGATTTTCTCCAGGGCGACATATAGGTCGTAATGTGCCGTCAACAAATCCTCGGCAGTTTTCCAAAGCGCCACCAGCATCATGAATTGCGTTAGCATATTCTTGTAGATGATCAGGATGAAGGGTTGGTTTAAAAATTAGTCAAAAGATAACCATGCGTATTAAAGATATGGTCGGTCACTGCTGAAGCGATTAAACACAACTTGGAAACAGAGCAGCCGAAGTGAGGTATCATATCACTAAACCTGCACGGGTAAGCGAAACGTATAAGAGCAATGCAAAGACCTTCCATCCCTGTTACCAATGTTCAATTTGGACAAAACAACCGCTCTGGGATCCTCAAAGCTTCTGCCAAGACAGGTAGATCTGCCAAGTCCACTCTGAAGTATGATCTGCATTCATTGTTGGTCATATACTGCAGCTGTGTCTCGAATTTTTGGTATTCCCAGTATTGAATTTCCTGTGATTTTTTTCTTGTATCGTTGTACGAACTCCAATTCATCAATAGTGTCATTGATAAATAGAGCCGTAGCTGCATAAAAAAGCAAGGCACTGCTGACAGCCATAGCGAAACTCGTAGTTGCTGTTGTTTTTGTTTACAACTAAAGCAACATTTGAGACGGGAACCAGTACGACTTCCTCGCGCCAGGTCTCTGGCAGTCAAATTTTGTAGTCGTAGTCGTACTCGTACTCTTTGCTAAAACTCCCTATTAACAACAAGACAAGAGTAAAGCTACTAAATCATACATTTGACAATGACACAGTTATTAAGAATAGTTTTACTATTGCCTACTCAATAAGTGTTTGGATGAAATCTGGTCATGAAGAAACATCAATTATAAAATCAGTTAACATAACAGGCAATGATGTAGTGAAATTCGCAGGTTTTCAAGCTGTGCCGTTGGGTATTTCATTTTGGTTGAAAGATCAAGTTTCAGACATAAATGACGTTTTGTTGTTTTATATTAAAATTACAAGAACAGCTGGTGGAAATTAGTCTAATTTAAATATTTCAGTGGAAATGCACACAGAATAATTGAATACCTTTAAATAAATGAGTGATACAAACAAAACACAAGAAACTTCTTCTGAATCAGAAACTAAGCCTACTATTATTACAATGCAAACTAGGGTCAAAGATCCTAAATGGGTTGAAGCGGGAAACAGATTAGCTGAGATGTCTAAGCAGGCTAAAGAAGCTAAGAAAAAGAGGTTAGAAGAACTTGACCGAGGGGCTGAACAAGACCAAGGTAGCAACTTGGGCTATTTACCAACAATTGGTATAATTTCTATACCTTTTTCGTTGGAATATTTTTTTTACAGGAACTACAAACCAACCAAAAAAATGGTGGTTAGTCCTATGTTAGGTCTTAGGTCAGACGTCATAGAAGAACCGGTAGGTCCTTCTGTCAAACTAGGCACATTTGACTAACTGAAGCAAAGCGAAGCAGCAGAAACAGAAAAATAAGTATACTTGTAATAAATGGGTGAAAAAGAATACACCAATCAAATTTACTCTGCAGCTGTTCTGACTTTGTCAGCTGTTGGAGTTTCTATGTTGAGTAAGAAGCATTTGGTGAACCCTTGGGAACGCTGCAAAACATAAATGGAACAATGAAACTTGCGGGAGCTGTGATGATTGGATCTGTGTTGGTTAAGTACCTCAAAGATAAGAAAATTATTCCAGAAAAAATTGACAACACTAAATAAGTGGCTTCAACAGTAACTGGAGGTATTTTCAATGCATTTCCTTTTGCAGGTGCTGGGTTTTTATTCAGTAAACTTAATCATACTGGATACGAAAAAGAAATGAAACAACACAACTTAGCATTGGAAAAGCTTGGTTATGAGAAGGAAAAATGGTACGAACATGAAACTGCTAGAAAAGACAAAATCACAAAACTACGTCAGGAGTTGTCAGATACCGATCAAGACATTAATACTACAAATGTTACCTTGGCACAACTTGCAAAGCAAATTAAGGCGTTAAACTTACAGTGGGAACGAGAACCAGCATTAGATGACTACAAACTTTCGAGCGAGATGAAGGAGTATCAACACATTGCTTCCAGTGTTATGGGTCTAGCTGGAGGTTGTAGAAAGACTCAACCGAACTTTAAAAACGATCATGTAGAAATATTTTTACTCAAAAGGTACTTATAAATGGATAGACATCTTACCTGAGCTTGTTTACAATTATAATCATACAAAACATAGTAGTATTTTAATGAAACCTGCAGATGTAAATAAAAATAATTCAGACCAGGTTTGGTTAACTCTGTATGGACATTAGACTGGACAATACGAATTACCAAAATATAAGCTTGGTGAACGTGTACGAGTAAGTATAATAATTTTTTTGAAAAAGGATATGAAGCTAATTTTACTGAAGAAATATTTGAAATAGTTAAGATATTTAGAGGAGACTCCACCATGTATGAAATTAAGGAGAGCGAAGCGACTGCAGGTAGCGAGCCCGAACCCATTTTAGGAACGTTTTATGAAGAACTTTCTCCTGTGGATAAGCAAGATAACGTTTATAGAGTCGAAAAAGTGTTAAAAACTCAAGGAAATATGGCTTTGGTAAAATGGTTAGGTTATGATAGTAAACATAACTCATGGATAAAGAAGAGTGACATAAAAAACCTAGGAGATCTTTAATCTCCGAAAAATCTTTAAATAAATGGACCCAGAATTTAATGACTTTGACTATGATGCCCGTGAGAATGAAAACATACAGATGAATAACTTAAGTACAGAAGATAAAGAAAATAATGAAGATAATAAGATAAATAGAGAACGTGATACTTCCTTTATAACATCAGATATAGACGTTACAGACCCCATTCTTAATGAAGAATTGGATAAAACTAATGATGAGATTGACACCACCAAAATAAATAATAACTTAGATTATATAAAAGAACTCGAAGTTCTCAACAAAAGAATGGTCTTAAAAATGTTCTTAAAACAAAACATCGTTAAAGGAGATGGTCCTAATTCTGATATGTTGATAGAAAGATCTATTGTAAGAAGAAATAAAAAAGGAAAACTATTAGGTTGTTTTTTTTTTATGGAACACCAAGTGTGATAATGAGAAGTAATAAACTTGAGTATTCAATAGATAGAAAATTTCAAGATGATATTAGACAGTTTAGAATTCTTCAACAAAATGCACTTCGTGAACACCAAGCTACAAGCAGGGGAGAAATAGAAGAAAACTTGGATACTCAAACTATAAACGCAGATAATTTAGATGAAATTACAAGTCAAGTAAGTAACGACTCATTGTAAAATTTACAAAATAGTGTAAACGAGTTGTTGGAGAACGTGTATGAAAAATATTTATCAAAAGAGGAGCTAAGAACCATGAGGGGATATTTAGACATGCCTGAGAGTCAAATTGTAGAAGATAAAATAGAAAATCTTGAGAATGATGCTAATCATTGGAGATTAAAAAAACAAAAAATCAATCCACAAAAAGAGGTTATCTATGATGCCTTGGAGAAAATAGCTAGATTAGTCGCAGATAAAATAAGACTAGAAAGCAATATTAGAACTGTAGAACCAGAAACTCAAGATATCATCAAGAAAGAAACCGAAATAAATGATTTAAATCGTTTCGAAAAATTTAAACAATGGGCCAAAGAAAACTTGTTAGGCTTAAGTGGTATTGCTATAGCTATCGGAGGAATTATTACAACTGTAGTGCTAAACATAAGTGCTAGATCAGCTGTTAAAAAAGGAGCACAAGCTACAAGTAAATTTGCTAAATCTTTAGCAAACCTAGGTAAACAAGTAGGACCTATAGCTAGTACAGTTTTAAATTTAGTCGCTACAGCCTTAAAATGGGGAGCTATAGGTGTAAGTTTTTTAGCTCAAAATTTATGGATATTAGATTTAGCTTTAACTTGGTTTGTTTATGATATGTATAAAAACAAAGCTCGAGCTTATAAGTAATTTCATAATTCTTTTTTTTCTTATATAAATAAATGACTACCATGAGCGAACTTAAACCTGATTTTAGAAAACATAAAATGAGTGATATCAAAGGCTCAAGAAGTAAACATACTATCACATTTAATCCAAATAAAGCAAATCTAGGAGAAGAAATTTACGTGGATACACCAAGACTTAATAAAGATGATTGTTTGGTTATAAAATCATTAAATTTAAAATTCGACTTTAAAAATGCTAACACTAAATTATGGTTCTTAAACAATTTAGGAAAAGCATTAGTCAATAAATTAACTTTGAGTGTTGGGGGAGAAATTCTATTCGATAATACTGGTCATGCTACTTGTGAAATTTATAAAAATCTCTGGTTACCCGAAAGAACTCGGGAAGAATTGTGTGACTATGGAATAGCCAACGAAAATACTAGAAAAATAATTAGTAAGTCTGATGATGGGGCTAAGTCTGCAACGACACAAAAAGTCTCAGATGCCTTGTTAGCAAGCGTGTTAGGAACTAAACAAAAAATAAAACTAAGTAAAATCTTAGGAGATCACAGGTTATTTTGTCCTTCAGCGTTAGAAAATAATCTTCAATATAGAATTACTCTACCTAAAGATAGTAAGATTATGCTAGCTCAAAGTGAATCAAGTGTTGAAGGATATAGTCTAGAAAATATCAAGTTGGAATATGAAAAGATCCAGAACGAAGAACTAGCTAATGAAAGTATTATGGGATATGAAGCCGGCAAATCTCTATCTTTCGAACATGTTACTTTGTTAAAAACTGTGGAATGGGATAAAGATTCTACTTTAGTGAATGAGACCATAAATCTACCAAGAAAAAGTATGGCTGCTATTGTGATGTTATTTAGAAATAAATCCATCACGGATTTGGAAGAATTTGTATATCCTAATATAGAATCGATTAAAATTACTATCAAAGGTGTACCTAATTCTGTTTATGGTCAAGGTATCAAAAAAGAAGATATATACGATGAAGCAAAAAGACTATTCGAGCACAAGTCTGAATTAGAGTATGACCCTAGTAGAATGAGTATGAGGAAATTCTTCAAAGATAAATTTGCATTGGTAGTAGATCTTAGAACTACTGAAGATAAACTTGTTGTGGGGGCTGGAAAAAGATTATTGAATACTCAAAATGGAGTGCTGTTAGAAATTACTAAAAAAGCTACTACAGCTAATGTGGTGTGTCATATATTTGTAGTAGGTGATGGATTAGTAAACTTTAAGAATAGAACGATCAAAAATGTTCATTATTAAAAAAAACTAATAATTTTATGGCTTTAAATAAATGGGAAATTGTGTAACTAACTCTGAAAGAAAAGAATATCTAGTTCCAGACCCAAATAATCCTGGAGAGCTGATAAAGAAGTAAAAGTGAGCAAGTCTTGTGGATGTGCTTCTAGACTTGGAAGAAATGGAAATAGTGTTAGATTTAACACTCAACTTGATTATAATAATAGTTTTTTAGAGGATGTTAAGACAACAAAAACATGAAAAACGTTCTAGTTTAAAATGTGTAACTTTCTAAGAGTTATACATTTTTTTTCTATATGACATTGTATTTATAAGGATATCTTAAGCTAATTTTTAATTTTACATATTTCTTATTTTTTAATACCTCACAAATAGTCTTTTTTTCTTCTTTTGAAATGTGTCCGAGGTAGTCATCAAAAATAATGTCCATGTCTTTTCTACTCGGATTATAAAAAGTAACAAGTTTTGAGATGTTTTCTCAATAAGGTTTAGTAATAGAGGTTAACTGTTGAGTAATAACTATAGTACTTAGCCCGTAATGTCTTGCAGAAAATCCTAATTTTACTAACTCACTCGTACGTTTTTTTTACAAAGGTACTTGCAGCAACGTCGTCTTAAATAATTAAAGAATTTGTGCCTTTTGAAAATTCTACAACTTGTTTTAAAAAAGCTTCTACATTGTCTTGATCACAAGCAATAATGATAAAATTTTCGTCTTTATCATAAGGCCAAGATTGATAAGTTTTATTCCATTCGTAAGTGGGCATATTAAAAAAATATAATCAAAATAACCGAGGTAGTTTTGTTCTAACATATTTAACAAATAATAAGTCTTTCCAGAGTTCGTCATTCCTACAATAATCATGTTAAAAGGCGCGCAAGCGCCACTCGTTTCACTCGTATATACCTCAGGTGTACTAGATTGTTTAGACTTGTTTGAGATTTTGTTTAAGAAAGAGGTTGTACCTCCCTCAGGCTCTAAGGCGCTTTGCGCCCGCTCTGCGCTATTTTTGTGCTTTCCTCTCTCATGCTCAAGGGCGCTTTGCTCGCGTTTTCTTGTGATTCTTGAGGTGGACTCACTTCGTTTGTGCTTTGTGTACGTTCTTCTTTGTTATTAGCGCTTACATTATTGTTTATAGCATGTTTTCCTATGATTAAAGTACCAGAAAATAACCCAATCAATGGAATATAAGGAGTTATATATTCAACTATAAACTTAATGTCTTGTCTAAAAGGCTCGTTGTCAGAAAGTTCTCGACCCATTTGCGTAGGATTTTCTATAAAGTTAAGATGTTCCATAAGTTCTGAAAATATACCTATAACAACGTCCGTAAGCATATCATTTGTTTTATTGAGTTGATCTCGCTTGTAGTCTTGATAAATTCGTTCTAAAACTTTTTCAGAAGCTTTCTTAATATAAGCTTGAGTATAGACTATTTCTTTTGTAGAAGATAATTTTAATAAAGTTTCACGAAGAGTTAAAGCGCTTGGCTTATCTTGCTCAGACTCATTTATTTAAAGGATTGTTATTAAGATTTGCGTAATGCCACACGCTATCCTAACCAATCATATCCTCTTATAAGGGTGCTACCTGCTAACTTATAACAAAGCGCTCTTAAATAACTTATGAGAAAAGTGCAACGCGTTGTACAAATCTCATTTAGTATGTATAACACAAAGCGGGTGCAAAGCACCCTTAGTAGCTTATAGTGTTTATACCAAAGGTTGCAAAGCGCTAATCCAGCCACATGTTTTCAAGACCGTTTTTGTATACAAATTCCATGTTTAAGAGTTTGTTATTTTTTAACGTTATGGTTTTGATGATGTTATAGCTTAATTGAGTTAGTCATTCCAACAATAATCATGTTAAAAGGATCTCCAAATACCTCACGTGTGACGTTACTCTTTGTGGTCTTAGAAACCTCGCTTAAAAAATTTTTTTGGCCTAGAATCCCCAATTACACACTTTTTTTACCAAACAGCCTAAGCTTTGACTATTGAACTTAAGTGAGTCTATGAATCTTAGTTGCCACTTAACTTGTATTAATTTGCCAGTTTCTTTTGATTTAAATGTATCTACGACTATGTCTTTGGTAAAGCTTATATACTTTTCTTCCGTTTTTGGGATGCATTTAGTATTATCCTCTGATATTCCTAGATTTTTAATGAACAGGTGAGAGTCGTAACTTTCGAGATTATGAAACACCATTGGGATAAATTTAGGTTTTCTCATTAGCAAGTTACAATCATTACACGCTGCGCCTCTACACCTCACAGTGTAATGAGAGTGATCTCTTACTTTAACAACTTTATTGTTAATTTCAATATTACAAGCATAACAACACGTCGCTTTTTCAAAGTTGTTTTTGTTGTCTTGGGTTAGTTGCATTTTCTCTGGAAGTCTAAGCTTGCTATAAATATCTTTTAATTCATATTCTAATTTACTTACAAACACTTTTGTAATGTCTTCATCGTCAACCATTTCTGTGTAATGTTCCAACTTTGGTTTATAAATCGTATCACATAGTAGCAGAATCCGCTCGGTATATGTTCTTGCTCTTGTACAGTAGATTTGCCAAGTTTGTTATTCACAGGCTTTGTGAAACACTCAGAGTCCGCATAAATTATGAACGGTACTTAAGTCGTGTGTTGGTAATCTTTAAACTCTACATATGTACTGGCATCTGGCATATCTGTTTTTACTGGATCATGTAAGTTGCAGTATTCTTTATGTTTATCAAGTAAGTCTTGTTTTCCAAAAGCGTTTAGACAGCGATCGCATATAAACTTTTAGACTTTTTTTTTGTAATTTGACTCTTAATAAGTCTACTTATGTTTTTAATTATGCAGTAATGTCTGTCTTCTAACAATAGTAGTTTTACGCTTGCTTCTTGCTCTGAAATTCTTATGGGAAATATCGGATTGCTGTCGTGCCCAAACACATTAATGTACACAACCGTATTTCGTTTTTCAAATTTATCGATTTCTGTGATTGGTGTTGGAAATTTAATACCTCCAAAGTTTAATGTATTTGACTTGTCTTTTAGGAATTTTGCAACTCTGTATGGATTATTCTTATTATTATTTGTAAACATTGCTATTGAGACTGGCCGTTTGGAACACTCTCTGTCAGAGTTTTCCGGGTTTATAATCGCTTTCTTATCAGCTATCCATTTTGGAGTCTTCACATAAGAAGATCCTTTGATTAGATTGTATTTGCTAGCTCTTATCTCAACACTAACGATAAAGTCAAGCTGCCACCCTGAGCCTTTCTTCTGAAATTGTGAGAATAACTCTATAAAAATTTTTTGAATCATTTTTGCAAAAGCTAATTTTAAATTTGTACCTGGTAGTATCGTAAATGCTTGATTTAGCACCGCGGCGCTTATTAAATTTTTCTGATCTTGAGTGCAGCGGTTAATTGGAAGTGGCACTTAACCCGAAGCGGCGCTTATTAAATAAATTTAGACAAAAAATTCACCCCAACAATTTTATAGCTCAAAAGCATCATGAATTAAGAAAAACTTTTTCCATGATTTATAGTGACAACTGTTCACGTGATAGGTAGCATCAATTATTTGTGTGGAGCAGCCTATCAAGTTAAGCATCGCACCATAGTTGCAAAGGTGCAGCGCTAAATCGGGAGCGGCGCTTATTAAACTTTTCTCATCCTAAGTGCGGCAGTTAAACGGGAGCGGCGCTTAACTGGGAGCAGCGCTAAAACGAGCATTTACGGTATGACTTCTTGATTACTATGAAAATGTCGATCGTCTGGTGTCTTGTCTTCTGTAGCAGGATCGTATTTAACCATTTTACAATTCAAAAATATTTGAATTTTGTGGTTCATGAGTTTCTCAGTAATTAATTTTAAAACGTTTGGTTTTACGTCTTGGACAAAGTCAGTAATGTTCATACTTTTGTTTGCATCTGCAACGTATATTTGAACGTTGTTTTTCATCGCAGTTTTCTTAAGTCCAAACTTATTTGGTTCATCTATTGTTGGTCTTGTATATTCTCTGATGTCGCCAGTTTTTATAAATCTCTTTAAGTCAAAGATTTTTCTTTTTTGAATAGCTCTGATGACTTTTTGGGAAACCATCGCCTTGTTCTTAATTTTTTTCCAAAAATTCAGTTTCTATTTTGTTACCTTTTTGTTTACCACGATACTTTTTTCGGTTAGTCTTGTCTGTTTCTCTAGTACATTTTGAACCATCATTTTTTCATTAAGTTTTTGTTTTGTTTCATCTAGGTATTTGTATAAACTTGATTTTGTTTATTTTAGTTCAGTCCTAAAATCTAAACTCTTCAAGTCCCCATTTCCAGAGACTATTTTTGTTGCTACTAGCAAGTTTGTTTTATGAAATTTTTTGCTTTCATTTGTTTTGACCATTTTGGTCCTCAATTATTTAGCTAAGTGAGGACAAGATTGGTAACTTCTTTTATTTAATGTAACACAAGTTTTCTGTTTCGTTTTATTTAATGTAAAAACAAAATAAAATGATTTCGTTTAGTTGTTTTTTAGCCGTACCTTTTATTATATAAAAAACAAGTTTTCTGTTCCGTTTTATTTGATGTAAAAACAAAATAAACTGATTTCATTTTGTCAGCTGTTTGTATACTATGTGCATGATAAATTTAAACATGGCATCACCTGATAAATTTAGACATGACATAGACAAACTTGTTTACATTGGCACACATGTTTAGGCATGCCTGACTAAAGCACTATCATGCTTGATGATGTCATCAGAATGGAATGGGGTAGAAGCCCTTTTTTTCCATTGATAAATTTAGACAGCAAACTTGTTTTGTTAAAGTATGCTATGTATGACTATGATGATTGATTGTAAAAATACCTGAACTGATAAGAGGGAAAGATAGAAGATAAGAAGATACAAAAATACCCTAGGTAAATTCTCTAATTTCCTTCACCTACCCTGTTGTAAAAGATAAACCTTATATGGTAGTAATAGTAAAATGTAACCATATGTATCTTGTACTAATTATTATGTAATCACTTGTATATATAGATGTAACTTTGATTTAGTAAAATAGAATGATTTGAGCTGTAGAACTGTGAAGTTGTTTTGTGAACTGTAAGTAGTCATTGGGACGCAATGTCTGCATCCCAAAACTTAACATGTTTAAATTGGTACACATGTTTAGCCATGCCCGACTAAAGCGCTATCATGCTTGATGATGTTATCAGAGTGGAATGGGGTAGAAGCCCTTTTTTCCATTGATAAATTTAGACAGCAAACTTGTTTACATTGGTACACATGTTTAAGCCTGCCCGACTAAAGCGCTATCATGCTCGATGACATCATCAGAATGGAATGGGGTAAAAGCCCCCTTTCTCCATCTACTACCCACAGATGCTATTACCAAGCTAGAATGGTAGCATAACATGAAACAACTCACATGCAATCAGTAGCTGCCGTTATTACTAGCTAAAGTAGTAGCATGATGGCATAAAGAGAAAATAAATACAACACTAATATTTCAGATGGTTAGCAAATTTTACGAATAGAATAACTTGTTAACTAGCAACTAAGGGCAAGCACAGCAGCTTGATATGGTTTAGTTGTACTACTACACAAAAACAAAGAAGAATTAGAGTACTGTTATATAGTTACAACACCAGACATGCTGTCATGCCATCGATTATACAGGATGGCGTTTGGATATATATTTGGTAAGCACCACTTAGCAAACGACCCATAGTTTTGACAAGATGGTCAGGAATACTAACTGATGCCACTGCAGTTACCACACTGTACGAAAACTGTGACTGGAGAAGTTTCCCTTCACACCTAGACGAGCAAGCAAGTCTCGAATCCAGGAGACAGGGCAATCCCATGTAAGGGGCTGTCCATCTTCGTGAATGAATAGTTGTCCCAGTATGCTGCTGTGAACATGAAGATAGGCAACCACTGCCGTCACTGCACCGATCACGGTATTGGTCAAACTGATTTGCAGCATATGACCCCTGTGAAACTGGTCAGTTTTTGATGCTTTAATGCGCAAGAATGACATGGTGGGGTTAACTTGTTTGTTTGTGGACACGTCGAACAACGAAAGATGGATCTTTGGGTCCTAATTTCCATTAGTAGTGAACTCCCCGGCATGCAAGAATCCGAAGAACCTGGTACAACATGCAGCCCAAACAAAAAATCACAATAGTGATGGAGGTTGGGCAGCAAGTGGATGTGTTGAAGAATTGAAACCATGATTGGTAAGCCCGGGCAAATGTTCAGTCCCTGAGAACGTTTGATGCCACACGGTACTTGCTCCAAGTGGAGACAGTTTTTTAGCTGATAATCAAAACCATGCTCTACATGAAGAGCACGGACACCTGAGAGGTACACTTTGATGGAACTCGCTTTTAGGGGCCGAGAAAGGTCTGTAACGAACAAGACTAGGGTCCACCATCTGTCAGTAGAGGCAAGCCCTTTTTGTGAAAGTTTCCACTCCAGCAACAGAAAACCACAAAGTGACGTTGAGCTGCGCTATACGTCTGATGCGTAGATTTAGCCAAGCTGTTGAAAAGTAGGGATGTGGCAAGGGCTCTCAGAGATTGGAGGTCAGCCGAGCTTGCAGATCTGCTGGGATAGGCTCAGAGACGCTCTTGAGCTGGTAACCACGCAACCGAAAACCATTAACTGTCATGAAAGCAACCAAAGCCTTTTTGCCAGATGCGTCCACAGACATTTCAAAGTCTATCACTGTGGCCCAGGACAGAAGGTCAAAGAAGGAAATGCCATTCCAGGTAGGTGAAAAGGAGTTCCACCGCTGAAGATCCAGGCGAGCTAGTTTCGTTAGAGGAATGAATTTCCGGTGAGGTTTGGACAAGCGTAGTAGATTGAAAAGCCACTGAAGAAACGTATGACCATATGCTACCACACCACAGGCATGATTAAGCTTTCCCACCAAGGACTATAATTGTTTGTGCATGCAGAACTTCTTTTGCTCACACTCATGGATGAGAGACTGTAGCTCGGAAAGCTTTCCACCTGGAAGGCTTGCTGTAATTTTGATTGAATCCAATTCGATCCCCAAAAAGGTTAAAGAAGTTGTAGGGCTTTCACATTTATCCAGGGCTAGAGGTATGCCCTGGTCCTGTGACGCCTGCTCAATGGCCCTGATGGAACAATAGCAGGTTAAAGTTCCAACAAGACCAAGGGTAAAATAATAATCAAGATAATGGAGCAGATCCAGAATGGTGTAAGCATAAATCAGAATCCACTCAAGGAGATTCCGCTACAGTATTAAAAATGCCAGGTGCGGACTGAAGGTCAAATGGTAGGGCAAGATTGGCACAGTATTTGTTATGCCATTGCATGCACAAAAGATATCTGTCTTCTGGGTGAATTGGTAAAGTGCCCTATGCCTTTTGAGAGTCTATTTTTGCCATCAGGGTGCCTTCTCCAGCGCAAATAATCAAATTAATAGCATCCTGAACTGAACTGTATACAACTGGAAAATCATATTTGGAAATACCATCATTAACACTGTGATTTAGAGGTTGGCATTGCGAGCACTGCTTTGAAACGTTTCTTACCTCCAATGCGTGAAGACTTAATCGGGTGGCTGAGTTGGGCAGCTTGAGTCGCAGATCGACTTTGTTGCAGCACTTCGGTGACCACCAATATTACACCTGCGACAAACTCTGATGATGCGAAGGCCAATCCCCACAGGATAGCTGCAGTTGTTGGAGTCGCAGAGGCTGATGTAGCCGCATTACTCTCCATCAATTGAAAGTCGTTAGTGGCCATATTGTTAAAAAAATTAACGATCTGAGGATAGATCTGAGGAGGGGCACAAACTGCGTTGTTCTGTAGTTTAAGCAATTATGAGCCAAGATATGCAAGTGCGCGATGCCAAACCTTTATGACCACATGTCATGTTGACATCACGACTGGTTCCCAAGCTGTTAACCTTAGTTACTGCATAACCTCATTAGCTCTTGTACAAATTAAATGCCTCTTCAAAGTCAGTATAACTAACACCACGTCAACATCATTTATTTTGGCCTGGAGACAATATAAAATGGCACACAAACCTAGCAGGTGCTTTGCGAGGGATGAGTCTGCAGATATCTTTTCAATATTGCTTTGAAGAACTGAGGGATTGTTAATTAGTTTACACGACTGGAGAGATTTAAGAACAACTTTGTTTTAATATGAATGGTCCCTTATAAAAGATTGCACACTGTTTGAAATTGCCGCCATCTGTCAATACTTTCTCACATATTTACTTCCGGTGTGGTTAGATTATGTCATCTTGCATAAATATTGTGTATGGATTATGCAAAATCGCCCACTCAGTCATGGTCATGGATAACAACCCACCCACAAGAGATGTTTGTTTGAATGAAGTCTACATATTTATTAAGAATAATGGGTTTGAACAATACTGGTCTAGCTTTAACAACAATACTATGACAGCATCGAGCAACTAACCGAAAGGTCACTTGGTGAATGGCAGGAAGTATTTGACAATGTCAAAATCACAAATAAGGGATGCAAAAGAAGGATACAAGTTATCCTAGCAGTTCGTTCAGTGACAACAAACAACTATAATGAAAAAGCAGCAACATCGGATAACGAAAACTCTGTTCAAACACAAAGTCAAAATGTATGTATAAAAATATTTTTCTTCAAGTTAAAGAATTTGCCTTATGTTTTATGTTTGTGTAGTTATTTATAAATATAAAAGACAACATAGCACTCTAAATATATCCACAAATTTGCACTACTTTTCTCTCTGACATTGTTGTTTGTAGCTTATCTTGTGTAGTCTCTCCTTTTGTATTTATATTGAAAGATATTAAAAGTACATTTATCCCATTTCACTACCAATCGATATTACACAGAGATTGTTGATTCCAAATCCTGAAATGCCAAAACATCTGGGTTTTTTTAAAAACTCTTTATGAAGTATTTGCGGCATCATTTGATCTGAAGAATACACTATCATTTATTCAATATGTAATTGATCAAGACCGATTTCATTGGAAAATCGAATGCAAATTTGAAAAGATAAAAGGCTATGAGATCTGGCTTGGCAGCTCCAATAACGGCAACTGGCTTAATGTCAGAAAATGATCCCAAAAACAAACAACCTTAATCGCTAAAGATCTGGTTCCTGCAGAGAGACATTACAGTTCCTTGTAGAGAAAATTGAAGACATATGTTCTTTGTTAAGAATTGTAAGAAATTAAAAGATAACCTTTTCAATAAGGAAAATTCTGTTCTTCCATGGAATGTAAGTGAGTTGTTAATCTTGCAAAGAGTAACTACAGAGGCCACTACAGTGGAAATAAAAGTGAGAAAAACTAAGGATGATGTGCAAGAGCATTTTGATATTTTAGAATGAAGAGTGCTCAGAGATGTTGCTACTCAATGTGAAAGCGAGTGCTCCACAAAAAGGAAAAAAAACAGCAAAAGAAAGTGCAGGAAATAGACAGGAAAGGAGGGCTTTGTTAAGTGGTGTAAAGGTCTTGAGTACTATCCTGTCAGACACTGTACTGCAAGAAAATACTATCAAGCAAATCGAGAATTTGTACTTTAGTTTTACTATCAATGAACAAGACCTGAACATGTCCAAAAGATATTCACATTGCAGAATATGGCTTAACTCAAGTACTCATTGATTACCTCCACAACAAAGATCCTCATACCTTTGACTTTTTTGACAAGTGGGGATTAAAACACCCACAACATGGCACGAGGAATCATAGGCATTCTGCTGTTGGTGAAAGGGTTGTGGAACTCGAACAATATGCAGAGATGCAAATACCACCATCGATTTAATGTGCTCTTTTGTGGCGTAAATTATGCTAATACAGTAAACGGGGCAGCAGATCCAATTCACTTCCTCACCTTTTTTGAAAAAGCATTTCATTCAGCAAATCCAAGAACTGGATGTCCTTGCTTGGAAGCAGGTTCTACCATTGTCATAGATAACTGTCCCACTTACCATAAGGATGGAGGTCACATCCTTCAAGAATTATGATTATATAATAACAACAGTAAAACACGCAATTTGATTGGTCAATGCCCGTGCAGGATGAGACAATCCTGCATGGATTTTTTTTAAATGCCTTCGCGCAGGGTTTTTAAAAATGTCGGAAATTGAAAGCAATATTACACTAAATGAGAGACAAACTGGCGTAAAAAGTGACAAAGGTTTGCTATAACAACAGAAAGTGAAATTGACGAGTTCGTGTCAAATGCCCAAGCACAAACCACAAAAACAAAAACAATTTACGCTGTGAACATATTTAAAGGTACCTTTGTTTACACGATAATTTATTCTATAATAACAGATTTTTTATTCATGAGCAAAATAATAAGTAAATTCATGAAACCTAATAAATATGAGTAATATTATTTTCTTAAGAATGGGCCGAAGTGCGAAATATCACAACCGAGCTACATGATATGGACAACCGTACTTTAGACAACTATCTACGGTTGTTTTATGCCAAGGTTAAAAATTTGGATGGGAATGACTACAGTAAGTCCACTCTTCTCGGTCTGAGAAAAGTGTACTTACTGTACTCACAGCTCAGAAAGATACCTAAGCTCCCTGCCCCACAACAAAGACATCAGAATAAGTGAAAACTCAGAGTTTGCAAAGTCAAATGTTGTCCTGAACGCTAAGCTGAAGTCCCTCAAACAAAGCGGCAAAGAAAACGTTAAACACAAACCTCCACTCAAACCCGAAGATCTCCAAATGCTCAAAACCAGCAGTGCATTGATTCTTCAAATCGTCTTGGGCTTCTGCGAAACGTTTGGTTTAGTACGGTGCTGTTTTGGTGTCGTTGCGGTCATGAAGGTCAACGGAATTTAACAAGACACAGCTTCACCTCCACACAAGATCCCAATGGCGAAGAGTATGCAACAAGGACACACAGTGAAGCATCTAAAATCACCCGGGAGGATTAAATGATACCGAGAGTTATCAACATCTGGGTCGAATGTATAGGACGAACGAGGAAAACGACGGATACAGCGCCTTGAAGCTATACATCACCAAATTAAATCTATGCAGTGAAGCACTATTTCAGTACCCAAAGCGTAACTGGAAATTGACTGATAAAATATGGTATGAAAATTGTCCTCTTGGCGTCAATAAACTTGGCGACATGATGAAAGATGTCAGTGTAGCCGCTGGTCTATCTAAAATCTACACCAACCAATGTGTAAGAGCCACTTCAATTACGCTTTGGTCAAATGCTGGCTTCACAAACCGTCACATCATGTCAATTTCTGGCCATTGCAACGAGCAGTCATTGCAGCACTATAATCGCAGACCATCCACATCCCAGCTAAAGCGCTGCAGTGAGGTTTTGTCTGAAGCTTTTGGCAATGAAGCTGGTTATTCCAATTCACAAGTCGTTGAGGAGCAAGGGCGTAGGGTTGAAAATCTTCAGGCGAGTTCAACGCCAAGTTGTACAAGAACGACTCTTACTTTGCAGTCGGCCACAGTTCAAATCGACAATCTGCCCAATTTTGGCTCTCTGTTTTGCGATTGTTTGATCGGAAATGTTAATGTTAACTTCAATATGCAGCAGTGAACAGGAACTGTTATTTTGCTTGTTATATTAAAACTTTTTAAACATTTATTAAAAGCACGTCGAACGTTTGAACATACTTTGAACACATTTGTTGTAAAAATACTCTGATTGGCTGGTTCACGATTGTTGTGAGAATTACGCACATCATCAGTAATTTTAAAATAAACTTGACCGTTGTTTTACCGTTGTTATTATATAAAGCAAATACTGAATGGTTTTCCGTGAAGGATAGCATGATCCTTGCACTTGGGATGTTGCTCGAATTTCGGAAAACTAAAAAATGCTCGCCTACGGTTTGCGTTTTTTTACGCTTTCTGAAATTCTCGCAACATCGCGCGTGCAAGGATCACGCAATCCTGCACGAAAAACCATTCAGTATTCCTTAAATGACCTTGATATAGAGTTAGTGTATATGCTTGCCTTCTGAATATGTTTTTCGGAAAATACCCACATCTATGAAACACAAGCTAGACATCATTACCAACATGGATATTCAGCAATGGACTTAAAGTGATAAACTCTTTGTTAGCTACGAATATTGGGGTCATTTGATTCTTTGTATACTAATTGTACTAAATCCTAATCTCTGTGACATTATCCATTATTTATTACTAAATAAAAACAAAGCAGCACACAACCTCATGCAGCACAAAACAGAACAGTTTTGAAGGTTAAAGCTAATCAAAACATCACAAACGCCCATGTAGCACCTAGCAACATGCAAAATTTCTCACAACAACATTACTGACGTATTATCACAACGAATTACATACATTTATGTCATTAAACATTCAAACACATTCCGCAGTAGTTTCTTACATAAATGACAGGTAGAAGTTTCAGAGTTTGATCTGTCATTTCATCTTCTACACTTCCTTTTGGTGAATTTCAGCAGAACTTTGCAATTTTTGGTTTGGCAGTGCTATAAAGTGCTGCCGCAATGAATGACATATTCATTTAGTATCTTCCCACTGTGATTGGAGCAGTTGCTTTTTACATTCAAACAGAAAATATCAAAATTTTTCAATATCCCTTTGTTGTTAGGCACCTGTGTATAGTCTGACGTTGGCAAAGTTTTGTATATTCATTGTTTTTGGGTGGCTCTTAAGCAAACCATCTAGCCAAAATTTCTAAACTCAGCAGCAATATTTTTGGGCAAAATTGTTAAATTAGTTTAAAGTTATTTACTCGGTTTATATAATTGACCTAGACATGAAATTCTTGTTTAAATCATTAGAACATAGTGTATGAACTTTAGTTTATTGATACAAATGTGCCATATTTCAGTTTACAACAAGGTGAGTCATGTCAGCAAATCGACCAAGAAATTGAACCATTGTATCGTTCAAGTATCAGAATATTACATTTGCCCGTAAAATATATCATTGACTTTGTTTATCCGAATCTTATTAAACGTGTCGTGGTGTAAGCAAAATCGTCAGCGTTTTGAGTTCTTGAGCTTGCACAGCGGCCATCACACACATATAAAAATTTTCCCATTATCAAGAGGAAACTATTCATATGGGCATTTTCGCTGTTCAATGCACTTTTTCTAGAATATCAGCAGAAAACCTTGAACTTAGGGCTTGATTAGTGTGCAGAAATATCATCAAATTTTGAAGTGAGGTTTAAAAAGTCTTGCTTGGAAATAGTCAAAGCGGGAATGAAAATGTTCCCCTGATTGAGAGGAACTAGTCATGTATGCATTGTTGTTGTAAAATGCATAGCTTTTAAAATATCAGCAGAAACCTTGAAATTTAGGGCTTAGTGTGTGAGAATGTCATGAGCTCTTGAAGTACAGTGTAGTACAAATTGATACATTCTAATAAAATCTTTGGCTGCTTTATGAATTTCATTTGATGTCATTTTCAAAAATTCCTTTGGAGATAAAAAATTAAAGATTTTGGCAACAAAATGCTGTACTTTGAAATGTTCTCCAAGCTTAAAGTAATACTATGAATTATTGGAAAGAACAATTCAACACAGAATTTAGTTTTTACATCAATGATCGGCTTGTTTGTAGCTTCTTTGTCAAAGAATCTGGGAACCCTACTTTTTTCAGCAATAGAAACAGGAAGTCCAAACTTAAGGGCAAGGATAGTGGATTCTTTTAAAATTGTTTTCATTGACCTCTCATTTCCTTAACTAAACTTAGTGCTCTTCCCAATTTAGAGAATGATTGCCAAGATCCACATCAAATGCTTACACATCTTTAGATGCAAGATTAATTGCCATGAGAATTTTCCCAGATGATGAGTAAAAGAAGAAATTCCATGGTGCTTATTTTTTTTAGCAGGTCACTAGCCTTAGATTTTTCTTTGCTTCCACCTCCCTTACTATATTGCTTCCACAGCTTGAGAATGTTGGGTAATCTGTTTTTATCACTCATATACTGTCTATTCTTGATGACCACCAGGTAGTACAAAGCTTTTTAAGAGATAAAAGTGAATCTTTATCTTTGATATCCATGCAGTCAAGCTTCTTACAATCGGTGGATACGTTCATGCTTCTATTAAAGAAATTTAATGTTCCTGCAAGTAAACCAAAGAAGCTGTCAATTAAAGCAATAGACTTGACAGCATCATTCACCATTAAATTAAGATAATGGGTTGCACAACAAACAAAAGGTGCAGGAAATAGAACACTGTTCTTTTCCAATGCTTTCGCCACTCCACCATCTGTAGCTTCAAAGAAACCTATGAAAGTTTTTTGTATTATGCATTGTATTACGCAAAGCATTGTATTACAGTGACAAATGCATTAATAAACAATTGCTTTACCTAAAGCAAATTCAAACATTGCTTCACCCAAAGCATTATATTATGCGAACAGGGTATTGTGGCAAATGCATTTAAACAGTTGCACTTGAAGCCAATTCAAGTACTGCTTCAGCAAAAGCGACTGCTTCACCTAAAGTATGGGATTAAGAGAACAAGGTGCAGCGACAAATGCATTAATCAGTGGCGTGCGGTGACCAAATTTGATAGGCAAGCAGCGGGGGTGAAATTTGCGGCTTGCCGTGAACCTATCTAGGGGGGTTGGGGGGCATGCTCCCCCAGAAAGTTTTTGGATTTTGAAAGCTACTGAAGCGCATTTCCCGTGATTTCTGGGAGTGTTTTGTTGAAAAAAATGAGTCTGTCATGACTGCTATGTCCCAGAATATCAGAGAATCGTGTTTATTATTCAGTATCGTGTACCTTTTATTTTTGGTCGTAAAATTAAGAATTCAACGACACAAGATCATAGTCTTTTAGTCATGACGCTAGTCTTGCTTTACTACAACACACGTTTGCCAACACACGTTTACGCGCATTTGAATATCTCTGCAGACAGCTGTTCTGCCTGTTCATGCAAATTACGTGCAGAAATTAATTAAATAACCAGTAAAGCACCCATTACTTAAAAATCAGAACATTACCTTTTGCTCTCAATCATCTTTTAACCAACGATAACATTAACGGCGTGAATAATTCGGATGTCCAATATGTTGAATATATGAATATTATTTGTGGGCTGAAATTGTAAACAACGCATATCGGCGCTGTGTCTGTTCCTGTGTTATAATCCCGTTTGAAATTGCAAGCGTACAAGACTGTTGACCAATCGCTATCAAGCGGCGCTCTTAGAACCGCCGCTTGCCTTTTCTCGATATTCTTCGAATAAGAAGTTTCCAAATCTAGATTAGCGCGTGCGCAAATGTTAAAATTGAGCTGCGAATGCAAGTGCGCTTGCCTTGGTTAATAGACAAGAATTTTTTAGGGTGTATTTTATCCACTTGACTCATTTTAGAAGTGTAGCAACGTGAAACCAGAAACCACGATGGTAAATCGCGTATAAATAGCAAGTATTTCAATTGTTAAGACAAAAGAATACATTGATATTGTTTAGAACAGAACAACTTAAACTGATTTTGCTTGGAGATTAATCAAAAAACGTTTTGTTTGAGAAAATGCTTAGGCAAGCGGTGCTTACCTACGCTTGCATGACTGCATGCCACTGGCATTAATAAACAATTGCTTTACCTAAAGCAAATTCTAGCATTGCTTTACCCAAAGCATTATAGTATGCAAACAGGGTATTGTGACAAATGCATTTAAACAGTTGCACTTGAAGCCAATTCAAGTACTGCTTCAGTAAACGCGACTGCTTCACCTAAAGTATGGTATTAAGAGAATAAGGTGCAGTGACAAATGCATTAATGCACAATTGCTTTACCTAAAAACAAAATTCAAATACTGCTTCACCCAAATGCGACTGCTTCACCCAAGGCATTGTACTGCACAAAAAAGGTATGGCAAGAAATACATTAATGAACAATTGCTTCACCTAAAGCATTGTATTATGTGAACAAAATACGGCAATGAATGCAATAATAAAAACAATTGCTTCACTTAAAGCAAATTCAAATACTGCTTTATCAAAAGCATTGTATAACACCAACGAGGCAATATGAGCAAACACATTGATAAGTAAGTGCTTACCTAAAACGAAATAAATATTGCTTCACCCAAAAGCAGTGGCGTAGCTAGCTGGGATTGACTTGTCATGCTCTAACCTGCGGTTAGGTAAATATGCAGTAACCTGAGTGCAGGTTAAAAGATTCAATCGAATGCTTCAATTTTGCGCGGATTGAGCTGCGTTGAGCATGACCTGGAATGCCATTGCGTGTAGAACGCATTTAATGAAAAAGAAAACAAACTATGATAAAAAAATCATAGTTTGAAAAAATTTAGGTCACGCTCAGCATGACAAGCAGGACTTTTAGCTACGCCACTGCCCAAAAGCAACTGCTACACCTAGAGCATGATATTACTTGAATGAGATGCTTCACTGAAAGCAAATGAATAAAGAGTAAATGGACATTAATTTGTAAAGTGCCTCATGAAAAGCTAGTAAATGGAGTGGGTAAAATAACCCCATGGAACCATTCAAAACTGACAAATTCTTATTCAAAATTGCCAGACTGAAATTTAGTGAAACTCCGGGAAAATATACGTTGCCCATACGCATCTGAAAACGAGAACACGTTGTTGACATGTGTAAGGCTTGCTAAGAATGCCCACCTCGCCTAACCACACAAAGGGGAGACAAAATAGGTTCCTGAGAAGACAAAAATTGCATATTTAATAACTATGAATGCCAAGAACACTAAGGACTTAAGGAGTATTTTGCACCAAAATCGCCCTACAAGAAGGCAAGGCTTGAGAACAAGGGAATGAGTAAAATAAACCGATAATAGGAAATACAACAGAGCAGAAGATTTTAAACAGAGCACAAGCCATAAGAAAGTCCAAAAAACAAGTTATGTAACTAGGTGATGGGAAACAAAGCAAATAGAAGCTAATTAAAAGCATGCATGGATGCACAAGGCTAAACATCAAAAGAATATAGAAAATTACTAAACAAGAAAGAAGTTGTTTTTAGGCTTGCCCACACGACTACCTGAAGTAAAACCGCGAAAGCGCATGACTAAGGCTATGTGCACACGGTAACGTTTTTGAGCGTTTTCATTTGTGTTTTCAGGCGAAATGGATTCAAGCACTAACAATTTAGGATAGAGGCTGCAGCTAGTTTAATATATTGAAAATATTTTCCCTTGGAAAGTGTTATCTAAGCGTTGAAACAATAAACGAAACACAAACGTTTTTGGAAACGCTTGAAAACGGCGCCCGTGTGCACGTAGCCTTAATACAAATTACAGTTTGAATAAGAACACGGCATACCCATAATAGAAGATATACACAAAAAACCAACCTAAGCCATGTCTTGAGGAGGCGGTTGATCAACTTGAACGTTTTGTGGATTCACATTTATATTCGGATTGTTCTCAGCCACCAAAGCTGGCACATCAACTGTGCTAAGTGCTTGTAGTTAATCTGCTAAATGTGCTCGGCTGCGACGACGGGGTTAGCTCCGGAAACTTACCAACAACTTGTCTGGCTTTTCGGTGGGAAAGCCCGAAATTTTCTATTGCATGTTGGATTTATACTATCCAGATATCATGTGATTTATTTTAAACTGCCTACGTACTTCCTTATACGAAATATCCCTATTATTCGGCATTATCAGGGAAAGCTCCCAATGAGAACAGGGGTTGATGTTCACTTTCTTGCTGAAACGTTTGGTGTTACTGGTGGTCATCGCTCCCGTGCTTATAACACTTGGATAACATTGTTATCATATGAGTTATCTTTTTTCGTCCCATGGCCAAATAGACAACAGATTAAAAATAGCCTTCCAAAGTGTTTCAAAAAGTTTAAGGACATAAGGATTATCATTGACTGTTGTGAGTTCTATATTCAGAAAATAACCATTCCTGAGAGCCAGAAATTAGCATGGAGCAGCTATAAGCACTACAATACTGTAAAATTACTTGTCAGAATTATACCTACGGTGTATTTTCTTTATCCCACCTCTATGGACTGGTGGTATCTCTGACAAAGAAATTCTAACTTGGTTAACCGGCCTGAGGAAGGTGATGCGGTAATGGCAGATAAAGGGCTTTTTGGTCAGGGATTTACTGGCATGTAGAAAGGTTAAACTTATTTCACCTGCTTATTGTTGTGGTCCCAGGCTCTTTTCCAAGGCAGTTACACATACACGTCATGTGGCTGCCCTTAGGTCTCATGTTGAGTGAGCCTTACTACAGTTAAAACATTTTGAAATTTTGTCTGGTGTTGTATCTTTAGTACTGAAAGTGATGTTAGATCGAATTATACTGGTGTGTGCAGCATTGGCTAACTTAAATAAACACTTGATTAAATGAAATATACTTGAAATGAATTACTGTACAATCTGACTTAATAGTGTGCTTATAATATTATTCACATAAAATGTCTTAACTGTCTTGATAGTTGATTCTCAAAAGGCCTGATCAAAGTTTATATTTACAGTAAAAATTCCCTTGAAGGTAAAAACTACAAAATCACATTGTTTTATACCACAAGCAGCCATTCCAGTTTGAATTTGAAAATAATGTAAGTGTGTTCTTTTTAAAAAATAGTTCCCATTTTTGTCAATATCCGCACCTACAGCTTCCAATAGAAAGGCTTCTTTAGCGTTCTTATCTGCCCCTTCGTATGGGCATTTAATTTCCAACAATATATCAGGTCAACAGGAACACTTTCTGATACCATCAGGACTTGCACCAACCCATCAATGCTCCTTACTTAACATTAAGCCAGGCTCTTCTATGTTAAGGTTGGCATGTTTTTTTCCATTACTTTCTTATATGCATCTTTAGCATCATGTTTATTATTTATACTATATTGTATTGCAGCTGGATATTTCTTCAAAGGTTTGGGTAACATAAAGTTTTGAACAGTTTTAGTCATATTTTCACCAGGATTTATTTCAATACTTTTTTGCCGGGTATAAAGACCTTTAATTTTTTTTCCCAGTCACCATTAAATGACGCATCCCATGCTAATTGTTATTTCTGTGCTGTCCAACAGTAGCTATATTAATCTTATTAATGTCCTCTGTATTATGATTTAAGCTTTTTGCAAAACATTGGGCGATAGTATCAGCATTATCCTGACTGACAGTATTACTTCTGGCAAATTCCAATGCTCTTGATGATATTGTCACATCTGATATTTCTACAGCTTCGTTTAATTCTGATTCTGAAGATTCTGATACCTTATCCTGACATGTCTCACAACCAAACTTTCTGTCAATAGTTCTTAGTTTATTTGCAAAGTCAATTTGTTTATCAAGAGGCAAATCAACTCTTTGTTTGGGCAACACAGGATCAAAAGAATCGATCCAAGATTCATCCTTATTTGTCATTACTCTTTTATTGTGCAGCTCAGTAGAATGAGCCAGCATTATTTCCATAAATAGCAATGGCCTGGTATCTAGCATTGGTTTTGGATTCCAGTATGCTGGCAATGATGTCACTGATGCACGTTCATTGGAAAGAAAATCATCCCGCTCAAACAAAGCTGCACCAAGATGTCTACAACCTTGGTTACCTCCACCCTTGCAAGTGCAAAATGCCAAATAGACTGACCCATTTTGTTTTAGGATGAACCACTAACTGTACATGATATCCCCTTTTGGTGTCTTATCTATCTGGGTTGGAATTATTTTGGCAGTTATAAGATGGTATTTGCTATCATCTTTATCAAATACAATCTGGTTTTGCATTGACTGTACATGGCCATTTTTACACAAAGTGTACTCATCAAAACTTCTCCATGATGCCACCATCTTCATCATATTCAGCTTCACTCATTATAAAGTGGTTGAAAACATCCATCAACCCAAAGTTTGGCAAGTTTGAAAAGTCATTTGATAAATGTTCCATTTTTTCTGGATTTGAAATAATTTTACCTCAAGGTAGAGTTAGTCTAACCTTTAAGACCTGGTCAATGGATTCATCTCTAAAGTTGGGATCAATGTCAGCATTCATCTCACATAAGGATTTGGGTAAATAAATAAGTTCTAGCTTTTTATATGCTGTGACTGGCACATCTCTCGTAGTTTTATGCATTCCTTTAACACTTTCATTTTCTCAAGGTCTGGAGCTTTCTTCTTTTTTGACATATTCACACATGAAGATGGTATTGCCTTTACTTTCTCCTGTAAGCCCTGTACCTCAGAAATATTAGACTCGTTAGGTTAGCTTCAATATAACTTTTAGTATTTTTATTCATAGCCTTGTTTTTCTTTGCATTAGTCTCTTATTTACTTTACTTTTCCGCTTTCTTTTGGTCTGTTTTGACAAGTTAATTTTAACACCAGACTCAGGAAAAGAGGAGTCATCAGCTAGATCAGTGATGAACTTTTGAGGAGGGTTTTGAGGTATTGGTGCTTTGCAACAATCTCCTTCTGGCTTAAGAAGATTAAAATGATTAGCTGTGGGATACAAATCATACAGTATTAACGTAAACGGACAAGGACAAGATCGGTTGCAGGTGATAGTAGCTTCAATTGTCACACCAGGCTGGAATGTTACCCACTTCTGGCTCGTGATCAAATAATTGGTTAATTGTTTCTACCCACGTTTCATCCTTTAAACTTTTCTGTAAATGCTGTTTAATAGTTTTAGAACTGAACAGATAAACTTCAAACACTTTTGGATATTCTGCTATTATTTTGTTACACATGGCGCAAAACTCAAAATAAGCATGATTGGTTTTCCCATCAACAGCGAGAGCCATAGCTCTGTAAAAACAATTTTCATTCCCACAAACATTCTTGTACATATTAATGAGATCTTTAGGAAAATTTCACTCGAACCCTTGAATAAATTAATATTTATACACAGCCAATTACAGAAAAAGATTTGTTTGCCCCCTAGAGATCCCAAAATGCATTGTGAACCACGTGGGAAACTGAAAATGTCAACATGTTCATTCTTCCTTAAAATGACCTCTGTCTGAAGGAAATTCTCCCACTGAGTTGAAATCCTCAATATCAGAAATCTTGCTTTCTGAAAAGCAAATACAAGGGAAATCAAAATTTTCATTGCAATAAAACAGTCATATAATCAGAGTAGAATTGAGATAATTATGCCCACCTTTAATGGCTTGGTTGAGATTTGCTTGTTGCAATGACAAATGGAGTGTTCTGCTTTTGAATCGTCAACGGCACATTCATTTTGGTATTCTGTATTACCTTTGTCACCACTGTCGCCATCTAATAACAGATCCAAATTGTTGGTAGAATCATGCTCAGGTGGCGGGTCCGAGGCCAGAAAAACACAAAAAAAATTCAAATTTTAGGGATTTTGTTTTGTTCTACCTCATCACGTAGCGCTTCCAACTCCTTTTCCTTTCTTATTGCGTCTCCAGAGAATGTGGCAGATACAGAGCTCATTCTACTAGCTAACAATTATCTAGAATAATCATAATGTTAGGCGTTAACTATATTTTAGTACATACATAATTGTTGATTCAATACCAAGACCATTCATTAAAATTCTAAATTTAAAATTTTCAAAACTAAGTCAAAAATATAAATAATTCATACTTTTCATATTCAAATAACATGAGGAAACACGAGGTGAAGTTCAAGCAATCAAGCTGACACACTGACCTTGCCGATCTTGTAAACAATTAGAAAACCATAAAATAACATTGTTCAAAATGATATAGACTATGCTTCCACTTCACATTTTGAAAAGCCTCTGCTTTGCCTTTATTTTGTATTCCTTTCAAAACATCGAAGTATAGCAAAAACAATTTATTATTGATGTTAGTTTTGCAAATTGCAACTAAAAAAAATTGTATTTACACACTTATAAATATAAAATATAATATTTGAATAACCAAGGGCCCACATGAGAAGTTTCTTCCCTAGTTTCTCTAGCTTTGGCCAGGTTGGGCCCATAGTAGTTACACCACTGAGACTTCTTGCTTGTAAATAGTCAAAGCACATATGAAAATGTTCCCCTGACTAAGAGGAAACTATTCATATGTGCATTTGCACAATATATGGTTTCTAAAATGTCAACAGAACACCTTGAAATTTAGGGCTTGAATAGTGTGTGAGAACATAAATGTATGGGCTTAGAAATTTTGCAGGTGCATGGTAGTGCGCTGACTTGTACTGAAGGCACAAGAATTCCTAGGGGGTCCAGAGGATGCTCTCCTTAGAATATTTGGAAACTAGAGTTTCTAAAATGCTATTTGCTACATATTGGGGGGGGGGGGGTATGAGATTTTGTGCATGAAGCAGGTGAGGAACTAAGATAAAATATCAACAGAATTGTCAGGAAGATCTTTAATTTTATCCACGCTTTTTAATAAGAATATTCATTAATCTGGTTCAGAAGTATTGATGAATTGGAATTCTCGAGATGATCGTCTCAAAGGGATTTGCATTACCAAGTAGACAGCCTCTTGTGCACTGATTTCAACAGCATTGAGAACTTTGTTACCAATATGTCTCACTTTGTTAACAATATTCTTATTACCTTCTTTTGATTCTTCACATGCTTTTCGAAGTAATTTGCTCATTCCCCATTGACCTTTAGTGATATATGAAAGGATATAAACAGCACAAGCATAAGGATCTAGAACGAACTGAATATCCATGTTAGCTTGCCAAGCTTTCAGTAAATTTGGATTGTAGCAGTTGATTCTAATTTCAGCTGGCGAGCGTTTCAATAACAAAGTGTTATGTTTAAGAGAAAGTCTTATTGCCTTTACATATTGCTGCTCTGATAACTCTAATTTTTCGAGAAATTCATCAAAGGTCATGGTTTCATCTGCTTTGATAGAATCTAAAAATGAACGTATTCGCCGTAAAGCCTCCTTCAATATATATGCAACATTTTCATCCAGATCTACTTCAGATAAAGGCTCCAAAATCATAGTTCTTGGCATGGGTGGTAAAGGAAAATTAAATCTGCAAACAGCATTTCCTCTTTTTTTACACGTTTTTCAGTGTTCATGCCTTTGTAAACTTACAAGTTCATTTAAATCATTTGAATCAACTTTACATGAAACGTAGCTATCTACAAACTTGACAATATCTTCATCGGAATCTTTGTCATACTCGGGTTCATTTTTGATCCAGAATAATCCATGGATATGTGGAGAACCCCTTTGTTGGAATTCAACACGATAGAAAAAATCAGCA
>JAOBYK010575335.1:0-11727 GCA_025434845.1 Phenganax subtilis
ATTTATAATATTTATATATTTATATTAAAAAACCTATATTTATATATATTGTAGTCGACTCTTCTTTAGGAACCAATGAATCTGCAATCGAAACAGTGCTCTGCACTTTTTCACTTGTATATTACACTTTACCCTTATATATCACAGCGTTTCCTTTGAGTCGAAGTCAATAGTTTACCTCCAGTGGATGTAGGCGACGCATTTCCGTACAATATAGAATTCTTCGAATTTAATATAAAAAGTTTTATTGGTTTTCGAGAATTCAAAGTCTTTACCATACACTTTGATTGAATATTATATTATATTCGACCAATTAAATTCGACGAATATGCGATTTCTAACCCAGGCCTGATTTATATATAGACATCAATGAGTGCGCAAGCAATGGTGGCCGAGGTCCTTGTGAACACTTTTGTATGAACAAGTACGGGTCTTATGAATGCAAATGTCGTCAAGGTTTTACAGCCACTGGACACTCGTGCTCAGGTAAGGATACCAGAAAATTCCACACGCAGTACCACCGCGAGATTAGAATCAGTACCTAAAAACTAACAGTACCTAAGTAACTAACAAACAGTATAACTCCAAATAATAGCAAGAAAGAATTGATATTAATTTCGTTCGAAGGGAAAGACTTAATTAAATGTAGTGCAGTGGCACTTACGCAATAGTCAAGATTTAGTTGCAGTTGTTGCGACAAGCGCCTCGATTGAAGATCACTGCAACATTAAGTAACGGACTAACGGTCTGGAGTTCTTTATCAAAATACTTTGATTTCATTCATTTATAACTTGTGTGAAATTGCAGCCACAAAATGCAAGCAACTGTCTGCTCCCAGCCATGGTCAAGCAATTCCTGCGGGTGATCTTCGGGATGTTGGCGATGTTGTGACGTTCTCATGTGATCCCAACTACAAGCTGACTGGTTCGAAATCTCGCAAATGTTTGGATGACGGCACGTGGTCTGGAGTTCAAACGAGTTGTGCAGGTAGAGATTACAGGCCACTAAGGCTTTGCTCTACAAACTATGTTGCCTCTGCTATTTATCTCTAGTGTTTTCATCTCAGTATGTTTTCTGTGTCTGCGAGTCTTTGTCTACCGGCAAAGTTCTACACAGAATATCATATAAATGGCATACGAAAGTTTGCAGATGCGATGGACATATACGAAGAATCAACTAATTAAGTTTTGATGGGATTCAGCTCAGAAATGAATGAGATATGGACTAAAATCTGTCTTTAAGTATATCTTGCCTGTTGTGAGACAGTGAATGATGGCATTATTGCGCTTTCTGTTTTATTATGTTGCAAACTATTGTTTAACTAGCGAGAATGTTAAAAAGGCCCTATCTTGTCAAATAAATTGATGACACGTAATCCTCAGCATATTAAAAAACACGTTGGTAGAGATATGTAGTTTTGTGTGCCTCCTATAGTTTATCTGTAGATGACATGACCTTATGTATCTCATGTTCGATTTCAGGTAGAGTGCGTATAGCTGCATTTCCATGACTGCTCCTGTCTTTAATTTTAGTTATATTATGTCATTCTGCTCCTGTGGTCGAGAACGCTGCAAGATCCAGTAGCATCAACCAAGCAGGAACTGAAATCACGTACACTTGCAATTCTGGATACAAACTTGTGGGCGAAGCAAAAATAGTTTGTCAAAGTGATCAGAAATGGAGCCATCCTGCACCAAGATGCATTCGTATGTTGATAGCTCTATATGAAGTATAATTTTCCCCTTAACGCACTTGCTCCACTTGCCAAGCAACAAGTGTCGAATTCTCGACTTTGAAAACTGAAACAATAGTTTTTGGTAACTAATACTGTGATTAACATTTTAGTTCTGAGCGAGTGCTACGTGTGACATAAAGTTATTCTAACTCTCAATCAATTCATTCTCAATTTCTCCATTCGTATTTTTAACTTTATGGAACAGAAAATCGAAGACAACTCCGTCTAGGGACCGATTGTACGAAACGTGTTTAGCTTACACGGTGGATAAGCTCAAAATAAGAATCAAATTTACTTATTTCCCGTACAACCAAACTGAAAAGATATATATAGTCACATTCAGTATAACTTGTATCATTTCTTTGATGTAGGAACTGACTGTCCCGTACCATCGCCACCAAGTCATGGTGAAGTTATTGGAACACAAACAACAATTGGAAGCACCATCATATTTGAGTGCTTCCATGGATACAAGTTTGCTGTAAACACCGCACCATACGCTCGCTGTGAATCAAATAAACAATGGAGTAACTCTGTTCCCACTTGCCACAGTAAGAAAACAATTTTCATTGCCTTATTAAAGTGCGTTGGTGTTTGCAGGCGTCTCATTTTTTGTGCGCATTCTCAATTGTTCTATATTATTATGTACTGTGAATGATGACACAAATAAATGCAAGAGAGGTTAGATGAGGATAAAAAGTGATTTTTGAAAATCTCGCCATTTTAGGCTATTTTTATTTCTTCTGGCATTTCTAATTTTTGTGGCATATTTGACGCGAGCCCCGAAAGAGATTAGAATGATTAAAAAACCACGTAACGTAGAAACACGATCCAGCTTAAATTAAAACTGTAGGAATGAAAATTACGAGAAGTAAGGCGTGCAACATTATAGTATTATTTCTGCTTCTTTATTTTAAATCCCGTGGGAGCAAAAATCAAGCACAACGGCCGAAACAAATTTTTAATAAATGTACATTTGTTACAGTTGTGACTTGTGGTGATCCTGGCGCGGTCAGCAATGGTCAAAGGAGTGGAAATAGTTTTGTATACAACAGTGTCGTGACGTATACGTGTGACGCTGGTTATCGTATCTCGGGCTCAGCACAAAGAAAATGTCAAGCTGATGGATCTTGGACAGAAGTTACCCCGAAATGTTCAAGTAAGTTGAAACAAATTTGATTTTGAATATACGCTTGTTGAGTAACAATTTGACTAATCAGTGGCTAAGGAGAGTAGCCATTGTAACTGATCATGCTATGCTTGTTTCAAATTCTCTTATCGTATAAATATTTAGAACTACAATGTCATTGACCAACTTTAAAGAAATCAAGTTCGTTATTAATTTGTCTGACTAGTTGACATGGCTGACTTCACTACCGCTACGTCATGACCAAATATTTAGGCCTACTTTCTTGCACACTTTCTTGCACCCTCTGCCCCCATGGCTCCAGCGCCCCAGTCTTTCATAACTCATTTTCGCTACTATGTGTTTCACTATTAGTAAGATCTTGTGGAGAACCAGGCACGCCAGTCAATGGAGAAAAATCGGGTTTGAACTACACATATGGTAATGATGTAACGTTTAAATGCGACTCTGGCTATAGAATAATTGGCGACGCAATTCGAAGATGTCAGACAAATGGTGTGTGGTCTGGGGTTCAGCCTCGATGTGAAAGTGAGTGGTATCAAAAATTTGTCTTTGCTTGCCAATATAGTTGCGACTTTTTTAACATTATTAAACTCTCAAAGACTCAAAACCTTCGCCAATGTGTTTTGCTATGCGGCTGATGACCCACTATAAATCAGCGTTGGGTTGTTAATGTTACCACTAATACGTTTTTACAGTTCTACAGAAGCGTTGATAACCAGTCATAACCATTTTTGCTTCAAAAATTTTTGAAAAAAGACTAATGTTTACATTTTAAATAAGCGGGTAGAATGCAATAAAAAATTGTTTACCAAGCCCCCTTTGAAGATACTTTGACGAATCTATTTTCCCGTCTTCAGTCGTAGACTGCGGGGATCCAGGTATCCCAGCTAATGGCGAGAGAAGCGGAAATGGAACGAATGCTGGAGATGAATTGCACTATGAATGTGTACCTGGATATAAACTTATTGGTGCGACAAGATTACTGTGTCAGCAAGATGGCGCCTGGTCAGATTCACCTCCAACTTGTACTGGTAAGTAAGCTTCTGAATTGCTGTTATAAAACTGCTCACGTTGGCTGTTCAAGAAGGATCGCTTGTTCCAGTGCAGGAAAAAACTGAGCAATGGAAATAGATAAGGTCCTATCTGCTATATCTGTGCAAAATAGGAATGTTCTTATTGTTTTTTAACATAAACGTTTGTAGGATAGAAGACAGCACTTCTTTTTGTAAGTCGAAACCCGTTTTTCTGCAACAAAGTAATAGAATGCGTCAATAAAAGTTCATTTTATAAAACGCTTTTTTGCCCTTTGATATTTAGTTTTTGCTTAAATTCAGCGATTATGTTTACCTTTTTCCTTTTGGGTATAAAAGAATAGTGCAGTAAAGATCCGAAACATTTGTAACGTTTATTTAGAGTCGACATGCGGAGGTGCCCTCCATGGTCCCTCTGGTTCCTTCAAGTCTCCTAACTATCCTAACCTCTACGGTAAAGACGAATATTGTCGCTGGAAAATTTCTGTTCCTGTCGACAAAAAAGTTCTCGTTCGCTTTAAGTCTCTGAACTCGGAATACAAAAATGATTATGTGACAGTATCAGACGCAAAGACCAAAACTCTAATCACAGTTTTATCTGGTATTAACCTCAATGAAATGATGTTTACATCGTCTTCAAATGAAATGGAGGTGAAGTTTATTTCCAATGGAGATCGAGAGAGTACCGGATTTGAAGCGACTTATGAACAAGTTTGTAAGTTATTTGACGTCTTTAAAAACTGCAAAGCACTACTTTGTTTTGGACATTGTGCCGATTCATTCCTTTTTATTTTCTTCACCTGAATCAATACCCGGATTTTGTTGTGCTACTTCTATTTATTGATACCCAAGTAGTTTTCATGTAGTGATAGCACAAAATTTTTATTGAAAATATGACCACTTATGTCTGCCAGAATATTATTTCTTTTAATCTGCGGATACTTTTGTTTTTCAGCGTGTGGCGGTGTCGTGACGTCCCTAAATGACGTCATAGAGTCTCCTTCCTATCCGAACCAGTACCCTAATTCTTTGACTTGTGTGTGGTCAGTTGTTATTCCTGGTGAACGAATATCGCTGAATTTTGATGATTTCAAGACTCAACAATCTTTCGATTTCTTGAGAATTCACAGCAGCGTGAATCAATTTAATGGTGAGATGACTGGCGTATTTCCTCGAAAAGCACCTTCTTCGAATAAGCAGGGGTGTAGCCAAGGGGGGGCAAGGGGTCTTGGCCCCCCGTCTAGAAATACGTTAGGGGGGCATTTCACTTTGAAAACTGAAAATTTTCCGGAGTGAGCATACCCCCGACCTTTCTAAAATGTATTCAGCCCCCAAAAGTTAGGTCCGGGCCACTGCAAATAAGGCCCCTAAGTAGTCTTCAAATTGATAAGCACCCCGGAGCGCTTCATCGAGGAAATACTATACGGTTTTTACTGAAAACTGTTTGATCAAAACAAAAACAACTCTTCTACAACTGTAATGACAGCAACCTGATTATTTTGGGGTTTTTTATTCCAGATCAATCTCTCGTGGCACAATTCTCTGGTATTTACGTTCCTCAATCTGTTGTGTCCTTCAGTGGCTACATGCATCTCGCTTTCACGACAAATGCATTAAATAGCAACAAAGGTTTTAGAGCCAAAGTAGCCAAGTACACATTAGTCATTGGAAAGTAGTCTAATTCATAACAACAATGTATTAATTACATGATTAAATAAATTGTCCCAATGTGTAATGTTTTCCGAAAACTTTATTGATCTGTTTGACTCCAATGCTGGACGAAAAACGTTCTAGCCAGGACTGTTCTGAAAACGAAAATGAGACAACAATTTGGACTGTATGGTGATAAAACGACTAGAAAGTGTGCTTGAGAACAACGCGTCGGAGAATGTTCTTTTTATCTAATGTTCGGGACTCTAAATTCCATAGAACACTTGGGAGTTGGGACCATTTTCTAACCCATATTTTGAGATAGAGTCAATCACCCATGCTGTTGAAATATGGTTGTGAAATAATTACGGAATAATTATGCGTTAAATATGCAAAAGTTCAAGTATTGTTGTTAAATTGACATGGTAGAGGTCATATTGTCATGGTTCAAGAGAGTTACAAAATAGACCATTGTGAAACAGATTGTGAATGTTTGGCTGGAAGTGCAAGGCTGCTGGAAGAATATTACGTTAAATGTCTCAACATCTTGCCATTGTAACTGGCGGAGCGAGAGGTATAGGACTCGCAATCACGTCAGCTGTACTGAAGGCAGGAGGAAAGGTTAGTTTTTGCCCGTTTGCACTGGCGGTTTTTGCTGTTTTCTTTTGTAAAGCGTATGTGATGGCATAGCTCGACCGACAAGTGTGTTCTTACCGGGCGTTTAGCATATTGTAAGGAAAGGCTCTGTGTTTCTTGAGGATACAAACGTTAGACTTTGCCTTTTGCATAACAGTAGACAGTCGATATTAACTATCTGCTGTATAAAAATTGATGTAACTAGCGCGCAGTAGCAGCGAGTCTATGGAGTAACCAGAAATTCTAAACCAACATTTGTAATCAATACCAAACATTTTGAAGTATTTTTTAAAAAATTTCTGCAGGTTCACTTTTTGGATATTTCAAATGAAGAAGGAATAAAAGCTCAGAAACAATTGGATGAAGAATATGGCGTTGGGAAAGCAGTGTTTGTGCAATGTGACGTATCCAAGAAAGAACAATTAGAAAGTACGTAGCTGAACCATCATGTATTCATGAGGATTATTAGGTATACATGTGGATCATGTGTGCACTGTCTATCTTCTGTACATGGATGGAGTAAATGGAGAGCATAGAGTAGAGAGGCATTGCTGAGAAACGTCATAGGTCCTAATTATTTCACATCGAACCATATTTCCCTAATATTTCAAAGAGATTAAGCACCAAACCATACAAGAGTCTTTGTTAGTCGATATTCAGTATAGATTGAGATATTTGAAATAATATTTGGGGCATTTTTGAACTTAATAATATATTCATATTCCTGACTAATAAACTCGTTCCGTTTGTTCAGAACATTGTCTTCAAATAAGCTATAAATTATTCATATTTTCACTTGTTCGAATATCGTAGCCAGTCTATTTAAATTCGACATTGTCACTGGGCATAAACACTATTTGTCTAATTTATGTTAAATTGATATACCCTGGGTTTCCCGCTTTTGTGATTTTTTGAAAACCAAAATGTCGGACTGGTCGGAAAGTTACGGTAGAGGTGATGATAGATTTTGCAGAGTTAAATGTTGTCAATAATGGCGAATCTTCGAAACCCAAAAAGGCCTTGACAATATGGCCTATTGGCACTCTTGTTGTGTTATACATACAATTTCAAAGAGTTGTTTCGCGCTTTTATTTTGCATCACTGTATTGCATTGGGAAGTTTCGGACATATCTCGACTCGATCAGCTGTTTCGATGGTTTCCGGCTATTTCCGGCAAACTCCGATGATTTTCGGCATGTTTCGATTGTAAAACTTAGGTTGTGAACAGCTATAAACTTTTTGTGAACTTTTGACGTCAGCGTACATGAATATTTTGAGATTACATCTGGCAACACTGAATTTTCGTAGCATGGGTGCCATTAATGTCAATTCCTCAGTCTGTGATAACCACTCTAATAAAATATTTGTTTTTGTTTTAGAAGCATTTAACGAAGCGAAGTCAAAATTGGGAGGTTTAAATATTGTGTGTAATAATGCAGCGGTACAATACATTGCGGAGGAAAGAACTCGCTGGGAAGAAATAGTATCAATAAATTTGGTGTGTGACTTTTTTTGTGAATGGTTAACTATCTCTTCATAGCGCACGTTATTAATGATAGATAGATGGATGTATGATATACATGTGGTTACCTGGCAGCATGGACTGAACTGCGTTACTATATACGTACAGCATATATGCTACCTTAAACTGTTTATATTAACAACAATCAATATTTTATTTTTGTGATCTATTTATTCTTGCCCACTCTGTCAACTTCTCTTGCAGGAGGAAACCGGAGTGCTCGGAGAAACCTACAACTTTCAGCGGAGCAGTTGACGGGCTCTTTTGAAATCTTTTCGTGCGAGAAAGTCAAGTACGCGCTGAGAATCGAAACCACAACCTCGTTGGTGGAAGGCGCCCTAGCGACTGCGCCGCTGAAATCCCATCACTAAATGGGCTGGGAGATGAAAATTTCTTAGTAGTATATATAAGCTCTTTAGTTCCAGTTGTAAAGCCCAATCGTAAGACCGTTTTCCATTTTGACAGCATCGTTGCAAACCATAGCGTATTTTTTTTGTTTCGAAGTAATCTGGTGCATGCGCTCAGAACAACGAAATACGGTAGCTACAATGCGGTTGAACTGGAAATCAGACTTTTCCCCAAATTTTCGGTGAGACACGTGAAAATGATGATTAAGAGGTAAAACAATGCATAGGAATGTATTCATCCTTTTTAATTAAGTCCGCTGTTATCCATGGCTCAATGCTCGGATTAGAATTGATAGGGAAAAGCTCTGGAGGAAATGGAGGAGTAATAATAAATACTTCTTCTATTGCAGGTTAGAAAATACATCGTTTGTATATTTTAATAACGTTGCGGTATGTGTGATTCTTAACACATGTATGTTTTGTGGTACGTTTTTCTGTTTTCCAACAGCAATTACTCCTTTGCAATTCTGTCCAGTTTATGCAGCAACCAAGGCTGGAATTGTTCAGTATTCAAGATGTATTGCTCAGGTTTGTTAACATTACATTAACCTAGTTCACTAGCTGTATTTACTAGAGGTTTGTTGATTAGTTTTTGTTTTGCCTCAAAATACTCTTGCATGCATGCGAACGATGAAACTACGCATAGGTATCCGCAGAACACACATACCTCTTGGTATGCAACTAACCAATGAGATGCGTCTCATCTAGAAGAATAAGCAGACACAATGCCGCAAGAGACAGTAGTGGAAGGCAAATCTGAACTTCGTTTATATGGATACAAGACTATTGATCTAAATTGGCATCGATTTTCGAGCGCATTCTTCGCTGCGGTAGCAGCGCTCAATATCAAACATTTTTGATATTTTTTTCGCCCCGCACTTTGCCTAGTGTAAGGCTTGCGTAAGACGAGACATATCGCAGCAAAAATCGTCCGTGTAAGCGGGTTTTAACGCCGAGAAAAAACCTTTTCAAAACACGGTTTAAATTAACAGCGCAATGGAAGGTAATAATAATAATAATGGCAACTTTATTGCACTATTTTTCTTTCTACATATACAATTATAAATCTCACTGTTACAGGCAACTTATAATTGACTACTTTATCATCGTCAACTAATAATAATATTTATCCCTACCGCTCAATAAATCACCTGGACCAGATAAGATTAGCCCGCGGATCATAAAAGACTGCTTACCAGTTATCTTAGGTCCTTTAACAAAAATTATTAATTGTTCTTGTCGTACCGCCACTTTTCCCCTGATGTGGAAAAAAGCGGAACTTATACCCATTCATAAAGAAGGCGATCATGAAGTACCCTCTAATAATAGACCAATCTCCCTTCTCGCGGTAGCATCGAAGATATGCGAAAAATTGGCCCTTGCGCAATTCAACTTTAATCTAACAAGCAATAATATAGATTATCTTCACATCAAAGTGGTAACAAAAAACTCCACTCGACTGAGACATTAAACATTTTCATCACTGACACTATTTTTAAGGCCATGGACAAAGAGAAACTTTCAGCTTTAGTGTTATTAGATCTCTCAAAGGCTTTTGATAGAGGCTACTTCAAAAACTGAGGAATGTTGGAGACCGGTCCCAATCGACAAGAATTGAAGCTACGAGGTCGGACCCACTGATAATTACTCACGGTGTTCCCCAAGGAGCCATTCTGTCACCACTGCTCTTTTGTATATATCAGAACGATCTACCCTGTGCTTCTTACAATGGTGACCTTGAATCCTATGTTGATGACACAAAAACTTTCTTATCGTTTGCTCTACCAGAGACCAACCCGACTGCAATCAAAAACCTGGAAGAAGATCTACACATGATTGCGTCTTGGTGCTGTAAAAATAATCTATTGGTGAACCCAGATAAAACTAAATTCATGATTATAGGAACAAGACAGTTGACAAACCAATTAGATACCAATATTTCGATCTCTTTTATGGGAAAAGCTCTAAAACCTGCGGAGGTAGCGAAGGACTTAAGACTTCTGGTCGATAGTCGCTTGAGTTTCAACAAACATATTTCGGACCGAGTATCATCCTGTCTCTACAAATTTTGTCAAATAAATAGGGTGAAACATAACTTTGACAAAAAAACGTTAACAACGATAATCACCACACTAGTGATTAGCAAGCTGCTTTACTGCTCCACGGTATGGGCAAACACAACAAGCACCAATATAAAGAAACTTCAAAGTATACAAAATTTTGCATGCAAGATAAACACAGCATCCAAGAAATATGATCATGTTACCCCATTACTTAATCATCTGGAATGGCTAACAGTAGAGAGACTGCTTTTCTTTCGGTACGCTGTCATGATGTATAAATGCATATATAATCTAGCGCCAAATTATCTTTGTGATATGTTCGAGAAGAGATAACCATACATGACCGGTCCACACGAGATCGTAACTCAATGCAGATACCACGATTCAAAACTGCGTCGGGACAACGGACATTTGCCTATGGAGGAGCGTCAATTTGGAACAACTTAGACATTACGATAAAGGAAAGTACATCGCTTAGACTTTTAAAGTTAAACTTAGAGAATTTTTACTGGCTACTTAGCATATATAACATAATTCATTAAGTTTTAGTTTAGCTCGTCTTTATAATTAAAATAGAATTTGCACATACTTTAACGTTGTAATTTAACTAAAACATTTTATAGATTCTTTAATACTGTAATATTTTATAAAAACGACTTTGTAAATAGCTTCTGAAAAACCCGCTTGGGAAAATCTATTAAATCTATCTATCTATCTATCTACATATATTTTCTTAGATAATCTACCATTAGTAATATGGAATCGGGTACACAAAAAACAAAACAAAAACAAAAAAACCAAAAAAAACCAGATCTAAACAGCTAATAACTCCGGATTTTCCCATTGTTTATTTCGGCGGCAAAAAATATAATATGTAGTTCTTATAGCTAGATTTGTCATCATAATGCAGTGTGTTTGTTGTTTACTATCAAGACCAAGCTTATCTAACATATCTAGGAATCATGATAATAATAATAATAATACACTTTATTTACCCACGGTTCTATTTCACTCTAAAATCGGAAAAATATTTACAAAAACAAGAAGTGATCAATAACACAAAACAAAACATAATACAAAACAAAAGATGAATAATACAAAACAAAAAGTGATCAACCAATACGAAAACTTGTTTGATTTACCGGGGGTTCGAGTCAAAGGATCGATGTTGGATTTCACTTAAATATTTGTTAATAATCAATAAGCCATTGTTTTTGTATTGTTGACCTTCGTTCCTGTGGCTGTAACAATGACTGTAAAGTTCTGTTTACACTTTCAAAGATTCTGTGATCAAAGTAGGAATTTTTCACAAGGATATTCTGTTCTGAAGAAGTTGTAAGAAATATCAGAGTGAAGTTAAATATTTTTAGCAAATCCTTCAAAACTTAGGATTTACCCATCCGAAATTCCCATTTTGATCAAAGAAACATTGACTGTGTAAACCCGGCCTAGAATTTATTTATTTATTTATTTATTTATTTACGGTATATTACATATCGTTGCACACGAGTGTGAATTGCAATATGTTTACAA
>JAOBYK010575446.1:0-11726 GCA_025434845.1 Phenganax subtilis
TTGACATAACTAAACCTGGACTGCTTTCGTGGGTGTTTTTTGACTGGAGGCTGGCGAGGTTAATAGACTGTAATAAAAAAGATAGCAGCATGTGTGTCGATTCTACCATGATCCTTTGTGAGAAATAATTTTTATATATAATGATAATATCAGAAGAGCCAAATCGCCTTGAAATAGCAACGTTGCTTCAAACTTTTTGTTAACTCAGTGTTAACGCTAACCCAGCTTTGAACAACCGGCCCCATAGTTTTATGCTGTTGAGGCAAAATTACCTAACTGCCATTTTAAACGATTAAGAACCGCAAAGGATTCTGGTAAAATGGACGAGACATTTATGACATGTAAAACAGTAGTAATACACAAAAGAAGCGTTTGGTACGTTTCTGTAATCAATGCAGTAAACTTTAGGATCAGTGAAGCAAAAGTAGGAAGGGAAATGAACAAACTACATTTTTTGGCAGGTTATCTAACAATTATTCTTTCACTCTACTAAATACCTTGAAATTTTTAACAAAAACTCAAAAATATAGGCCAGGCAAGAGCTTTGTTAATCACAAACCTTCGCCCCAAAATTGATAGCCAACAACACTGGTCAGCAGTCGACTTTTGAGTGAAAATTCTCATAAAATCGGCCATCTTGCATTAACGCTTTTTGATGCTGAGCAAGCAGCCTGGGGCCGGTTGTTCGAAAGTTAGATAGCGCTATCACGTGGACAGTGAATTTTTCAATGTTCCTAATTTGGAGAGAAACCCCAACACTTCTATTTTCGCCAGTGATACAAATATTCGAGACTTTTATCTTCAGATATCAACTGTAATTTTGATAAATATTTCCGTTACACGAGATGACGACAATAAAGCTATATATTACAACATATCCATCAGAATTTGATGTCATCATAAAGCTATACTATATACAAACGAATAATAAAACAGATTGACGATTTGTGCATGGTGAAAACCCTATCAGCTTAATTAACCTATCGATATGAATTCAAAGTTTTATAAGTCTACTGCAAAAGTCTTGAAACTTTTAAGACTATATGTCTGCGCTAGCTAACAATAAACAAAAGTCACTGTAGGAGCATTCAAGTTTGCAAAAATTCTAGAAGACCTCCTGTCTCCATTAACCACGACTATAAATGTCCGTTGTTGATTCATTGACGTAATTGGGGATTGTTTTGTCTGAATTCAGTCTGGTAAGCAATCTTTTCTTTGATAATATCCATGTTATTTAGGGTGTTGTACCTCATGAGTTCATGAAGTCGATTAAAGCTCTTCTCAGTATACTCAAAGTTGAAGGATGAGTAAGGTTCGTGTGGATCATCAAAGATTGCAAAATCTCCAAATTCTTTTTCCTCTTTTGTCACTCGTGGTTTTCCTGAAATAACGTCACACAAAGATTAGGGATGTCACCAATGTGTATATGAAGGTCAGGGATTGTGCATAATTATAATATTTGAGTAAAATAAAGAAAAATCACAATATATCTTTTTGTGCAAAATCAAAACATAAAATGAACCTATTTTCAGGTCAGAGATTTTACATGCCTATAATATATCAGTCATTTAAAAAACTGTAGTGTGCCTTCTTTTATGCAAAGAGTAGAACTGTGTATATGACGGTCAGGGATTGTACCTATTTACAACACTTGAGCCATTCTATTTCCAAAGTGTTTTTAACATTTAGCCATGGTAAAAAGTTTCAACATAAAGTCTTAGCTCATTGTAAGACTTTTCCAAATCACATTTCTACTGACTATGCTCTAACCAAACAAACATCAATATTTCTACAATTCAGCTTACCTGGAGCGCTAAAATCTCGGAACGTTTTGTTGGTCAAAGGAAAGTGTAAAACAGTTGGACACTTAGGGTCGCTCGTATCTTCAAATACATAACATTCTTCGATCACAGAGTTATTCAAGACTGGGTTCCCTTTGATTTGTGGGAACGGGAGCCCGTGTTGCTTTGCCCAACGTTCAGCTTTCAAAATGTTCTAGGGAAATATAATAAAAAACATTTAGGTGATGACATTGAAAATAAACTAGTTATATGAATGCTGTTTTTACAAAATTCATCAAAGTTTTTGCCTCGTTTTCCATAATACGTTTTGATTGGTGATCGTACATACTTATAATATTTTAATCATTAAAAGACGAAGTATAGTGTATCTTCTCATAACAAACTAAAATGTAAAGTGTCCTTATCACGGTCAGGGCTTGTACACTGCAATAGTTTGTCTTATACAAAAACAAAAACATGAAATGTCTACGCCAAGGTCAGGGATGGTACATTTTTTCACTCACTTTGAAAGGCAATTCAGTATCTCCGCCGTCTCGTTGACTGAAATCGAACGACAAAATTACTTCAACTTTTCGCTCAGGTCTCAACAGTGTTGGGTAAGGCGAGTTGAATGCGATACCGCTGTCCACAAGACACATCGTCTTGCTGTTGCCCGGTGCTAAGTCGTAGTCAGATTCTATGAAAACACAAAATTTCGTTTAATAATTTGAATTGGACGCAAATGTTCCTCTTTATGCAACTTGTATACGGTGACGACATAGTCATTGCAGGTATAGTTTGGAGACTTAACTAAAGTATTTGTTGTATTTCTCTATGTTTATGTAAGCTTGTGGACGGCAAAAACGCTTCAATATAAATTCCAGCTCAACCTAGGCGTTTTCAAATTTGCCAAGTTTCTCGGCCATGTCTTCATTAACTAAGATACACTAAGAGATGAACTTTTTTAACGAAAATTTGATAAAATACCTTTTTCATTCTTGAATTCTAGTCCTCGCAAAATGTTAAAGACCTCAGCAGATTTTCCCCTTCGAGATGTGATTAAATTAAACGGATTAAGAGCTTCGGATAACCAGTGTTTGTCTGTAAAAATATAACCAAAACTTTAGACTTGAAAGCGTGAAAAACGAATGTTACAAATATGTATAATCCCTGACCTTGACACAGACACTTTAAGTTCTAGTGTTTGCCGAAAAAGATACATTGCAATCCGTCTTTTAAATGGCTCAAACATTATAAATAAGCACAATAATCCCTGATCTTCATATATAAACACTTTAGTTTTTGCATAAGAATATATTTTGCGATTCTTCTTCAAATAACTAAATTATTACAAATATGTATAAAGTTGGGCGTAATCACCTTAAGCTTAAAGCTTACCATTCATATCATCGTCAGGCAGACCGTCTTCCTCGTCTTCTTCATCACTATCATCAGCCTCTGTTTTACAACGACTAGCTTCTTCAAACGTGATTTTCTCAATTTCTTCTTTGGCGCTTTTTTCGGACAATATCTGTTCCTTTTTTTTGCACAACTGACTCAGAATAATACTAAATGCACTGCCCCAAATTCCTAAATAAAAAGAAAGATATACATTAAAGACTCATTTCGATATTTTATAAAGAGGTGGTCGTCACACCGAGGGGCGAATCATTCGGAAAACTCTCGTACACTTTCGCAAAAATCTTTGAAAAAACTCAAAAACCTTTAAAAATCTCTACAAAATATTCAAAATCATGATAATGTTACAATCTTTACAATTCTAAAAACGCAAAAATCTTCCAAAATCTGAAAAATCTCAAAAATACTATAAATCTTAAAAAACCATGAAAAACTCTTTGAAATCTTAAAAAAACTTTAAAATCGCTCAAGTTTTTAGAAAAATCTCAAGATCTGTAAAAAAATCTTTAGATTTTTGAAAAAAAATCTCGTACGCTATTTTTCGAGTGATGCCGTCCCTCGCACCGCACCATGACAAGCAAAGCAGTAATGTAACGTCATGTTGTAATGGGGCGTACTCGAGTGGATGAAATGTTTTTGTAAATCTCCCCGAGCTATAACAACGCCATAACACCCACCTTGTAAGTAATGCAATGGTGACTCCTCAAATTTCTTAACCAAACGTCCTTTGTAAAACTTTCCGCCAAATTCTTTCGTTTTTCCAAAAACACCGTACTTTGCCATGCCGTATTCGTAGGGAGTAAATTCAACCCATTCTAAAGATATAGAATACGTTTTAACCAATAGCTTTGATTTTTATAATTGCACATGTCCGCGCATGTTTTAGAAAACTTACCGCTGAATTCAGATGCAGGTGAGTCCTGACGGACTCGGATGCCGGTTGTGATTGGAAGAGGTGCTTCTCCCCATTTAACTTTTTGACTTTGGTGACTCAATTTCGATTCTTGATTCTGATAAAAACAACAGAACATATAAGAATTGTTGATGCATAGATCGCCTAAATCACTTCGTAAAGTAAATGACATTATGAGTCATTCAAAGAAGAACTGTGAGGTATATCTTAAAAAACCATGACCAGTCTACAATTTAAAGAAGTAAAGAAAAACGAATTCCGAAAAGACAAGACATCTTGAGGATTCATAAGTATTCTATTCAAAACAAGACGCAGACTACGAATGCAAATTCTCGACTTTATTTTAAAGTCATTGGTGCTGTAAAGTATTGTACTTCATTCGGTCTGTAGTTGACTTCGAAGTGAAGTACAAATTTAAAGTCTCAATCTGTGTCTTGTTTTGAATAATATATTGCATTTTCAAGACGTCTTGTCTTTTCGTAGGATATTTTCTTACGCTAAAACTAAACCTAAACTGGCTGTAACAAGGTCAGGGATTGTAATCATTTAGCTATAACATTTGAGCCATTCTCAAACATCTTTTCAAACAAAAATTAAAAGTGTCTATATCGAGGTCAGGGATTGTACATATTTATTACATTCTCATTTGAAGCATTACAAACAACTCAACTTACATTTAAAAGGCAATCACCAACGAACATTCCAAAGAAATCTGTCAGTCTTACAAGTTGACCTTTCTTTCGTTTTTCACGCATTTGTCTCAGATATCTGGGATGAAAATGACTCCATATGCTGGATTGGAATTTCATCTTCAGTTCGCTGGCTAGATCTGCGCAAGAAATATTGCCTGGCCAACCTTCGTGTCCATATAACGTTGAGATATACCTGGATAAGACAACGAGAACGTGATTAGCACGTGATTGCCTCGTGTGTATAAGACAATGAGAACGTGATTGGTATGTAATTGCCTCGGTGTAGGCACATGCACACGATGAAAATAACTAGCGGAGACAACTAAATAAACCTACAGTGAAAATAAGCCAAATTTTTTCTTGATTTACGAATAACTTTACAAAATACAATTATAACATACCATGAAGATCCAGATAGTCCAGTTACATATGAAGAGCAGTCCAAAATCCCAGCTTCTTGAAGGGCACACATTACCCCTGATAATCCACAGGCAGCCCTATACCCTCCTCCTGATCCCATCACACCTATAACGGGCACTTCATCTGTAGTTCTCGGTGCTTTGCTTGGAGGGAAAACGTTAGCCATATGTTTCAGAATCTCTGCCTTTCGTTTGCCAATAAAATGCTGTTCTTCTTCACACAAATCATAGCTCAATCGTAATTCTTTTGTGTCACTGTAGAATTAGAAGAAATATCTAGTGAATACAGCATTTGTTTATCATTTTGGTCTGGAAACTTAGCAAATTATTCGAAAGGGACAAAAATTATATTTGAGTGATTTTCAATAATATTAAGTATACACTTACTCGTACTTCACCAACAACATTAGCTGAAGAGTTGTTTTCTATATAAATTAGACAAATTAAACTCGTAAAGTTTGCATCAAGGTCAGGAATTGTACATACTGTACTTATAAAACTTGAATTGTAAGTATTGACTGAAAAATTGCAATACGCATTTAACATTCTTATACTAAAACTTCAATTACATTTTTCAAGCAGAAAAAGAAAATACTCATTTGCCAGTCTGCGTTTTATGTTAATAAGACACCAGCCCATAAACGCATCAAATTAAATGTTAGTTTTGTTGACACTTTCCATAGAAGAATTAAAAGTTAGAAAATCTTCTATAGTGTGCAATGGGCAACAACGTGTTTTTTACATAAAACTTACATCAAGTATTACCTTATTATCAAGTGTCACTTCTTTCATGATCTTGGTGTTCAAATCTACATCATCCAATTCAATCTCTCCATAACCGATCCAGTCATCTGGGCCAAGGTCTTCATCTTTCATCGTTAGTTCTGTTAGAGAAAAACTTTTAGCCAAACAAAATACCACGAAAGCGTTGTTTATCAAGGTCAGGGATTGTGCATATTTACAAAGTGTGAGTAATATAATGGCCCGTTTACACGGGTGATTTTTGCTGCGATTTTTGTTCTTTTAGCGTATGTAATCGAGTATGCTTACTGGCAAGTGCATTAGCAAAATTGTTCGACTAAGTATATTTGCCAGTTATCTACTCTATCGCATCGCTCAACAGGCGAAGAGTCGCAGCGAAAAAGCAAAACTTACGGTAAGGGATCGAATATTAACATCATTTACAAAAGGACTGCAATATATTTCCTCATGCAAAAACTAAAACTGAAAATGTCTCTATCAAGCTCAGGGTTTATACATATTTATTCAATTATCACTGTACCTAATGTGTTTTTCTTGTCATGGTTCAAATAGAATTCGAAACTTTCGTTCCAAACTGGATTATATGTATCACTAACGGCTGTCGTTTCTTGTTTGCTGTTCGGGCTTGTGCGAACCCGCAAAATAACGTAAGGATCAGGTCTCTCCACTAAAAACAACAAAAACCATTCTTTTGAAAACTGTCCAGTGCACAATAGTGTGCTCATCGTTAACCTATTGACTGGCAATAAACGCAACGTGCCCTACTAATATCTACTGTTCTATTGAGTGAAACAGGTGGCGCAGTTGCTATAGGATAAGCGCCTTTCATCCTTGAGTTTGTGGGCTCGATTCTCAGCGCTATATTTACCTTTTAGGTAGATCAGACCTAAGAAAATATTTGCCCGATCAACTAATCATTGCTTTTCTTATAATTGGTTGAAAAGTGTTCTAATTTAGCTATTAGAAAGATCGTGACACTATGTTTACGACAATTACGACGATATGAAAACCAGCCCTAAGCAACCAATCAGAAGCTTTGTTTTACAAACCTGTTTCTGAATTCATTATGAACATTTGAACTTAGAAAGAAATTTGCGAAGTTCGCAACAAAGTTCTTAATATATATTGCAGCGAAAAGTGAGCTTGAAATCGACTGTGAAAGGCGCACACCCAAACGTTTTGCAAACACCTCCCCACACTAGTCAAACTTACATTTGGTAAACAGTCCGCGCACAACAACATTTTCCGCCCTCAAAACCGTGACGGTCAATACTTTGATTTCCTCTTGTTTTACCTATCAAAGAGTTATTAAACGCAATCTCTCACAAATTTGTGTAGCAAAACAAATTTCATTAAAAAGACAAGTCACTGAATTAAGTGTAGTATCCTAATTGTCCTCTGAAACAAATAAAATACCTGAAGGTGATGCATTTTTGACAAATTGATCTTTAATTACTAAAAAAAACCAAGAAACAGACATCATTAAGAATCATTATTCACATCGTAAAAATAGTTTCTTATGCCAAGGAAAAGCCGAAGAGTATATATTATATATCTTGTGTCTGTTATGTTTTGTTACGAGTTCATTTGCATGCGTGTAGAACGAACCAGTTTTCCTTGACAAATCTCTTGACGATTTCATTTGCTCGTGTGTACAACGAACAAGTTTTTCCCGATGGTCATGCAGACAAAACTGATTTAGTTGAAAAGCTGCCATAACTAGCTTTTAATTGACAATTTCTGAAAAGGATATATTCGCAAATTTTTGAAGTCTAGCCTGTGTTCCATTTAGTCGTAGCTAACTATCGTATAAATGAAGAGTCACAATTTCCCTCGACGATATTCCATCTTCTTAGCAGTAATTTTATAGAAAACATGCATATTACCTACTCGCTTTGGTAATAATTAGTTTGAAACTGTGTTGTTACGGCTTATTAAAGAGAACATGACTCCATCTATAAGACGTTGCATGCGAGACTTGCGACCATACGGAAAAAGGCTATTACAACACTTATGCTGTAGATCTTTTTAGAAACAAAAGACTTTGTCAAAGTCACAGAAGATATTGCAAACGAGTCACAATCGCTTATATTTCTAGACTAAAACAGCTTAATAATGAATCAATTGTTTCAAAATAATTACAAGTTTACGACTGTATGCAACTGCGAGTGGTTCAAAAAATGTTTCAACTTTATCAAGTTTTATTACGCTTAATATGCTTTCTCGTTCAACTTTGGTGAAATAAGTTATCTTTAAAAAAAATTTAAACCTTCTCTATTTCCCAGATAGCGAAAATTAGCTCAAAATCCGATGTAAAAACATTTCTCAAGTACCGTACGACGGCAAATAGTGGCAAGTGCAGATATCATAAGAAATAACGCTGATTTTTGTCATTATTCTTGAAGTGGTCTTATATGCCGTGAAACAAATATGAACAAAAAGAACTATGTTTGGTTTGTTTGCTCATTGACTTCTGCATTTGACGACAATGCGCTGCTATCGACACCATTCGAAAGTCAAAAACCAAACTCCTCTATAAAGGCTAAGCTATATGGTATGCGAAGTTTTAGCACACCAGTTTTAATTTAATGTACACACGTTAGGGCACTTGAATTGTAAAATTATATGTAGCACAACTAAAACTTCATATATATTTTGAAATTATGCCCAACTAAAAGTTCAATACTTAATAATTTTACCCGGTAAGCAATAAGGACTATTCCATGAAACACTCACTGCTCTAAAACAGACCAAAAATTATATGTAGATATTGAAAGTTACTTACAATATAATACAACTCGCAGCTTCCAGTTAAGTAATCTCTAATTTTCTTGCTCTTTCAAGTGTAGACACTTTCGGGATGATTTAACAAGGAAAGTAAACCAACCCGGCTTATATAGGGCTCTTGTTCGCAAACAGGAAATGCCAAACAGTGCACAATATACGTCAAAATGATGGGCAGGTAAGGTTTCAAGACGTCATATCGTATTCGGAGTCACGTCTGATACAATAGGCACTTTTAGATGGACGTTTACGGCGAACCGCTGACTGCAAACGACAAACTTTTAATCACATTTGATTGTAATATCAACAGTTTTGTAGAGCGAAGTTGCGAAATCACGCTTCAGTTCATTATATAGGTTCCCGTAACATCGAACAACTGAAATAGTTGACTTTAAAAGGCGACTTAAACTTTGCCGTTTGCCATCAGCGGTTCACCGTAAACGTCAATAGGGAGTTTTAGTTTCACGTTTACCGCAAACCGCTACCCTCAAACGGCACACTTCAGAATGCATTTGACGGTGGGTTTTACAATCATAAGTGTTCCAAGTTAGTAATTCATGGTTTAATTTAATGCATCAAGTTTTATCTTTCGAAAGCTATAACAGTTGTCTCGCAAATACGACTTGGAGTTTGCCGTTTGAGGTTAGCAGTTTGCCGTAAACGTGAAACTAAAACTCCCTAATCTAAAGGTCTCTAATAGTCTAGTTTTACAAACGCACACACGCGCAAGATTTACAAACGCCTTTTAGTCTCGTTTCAAGTAGTTTGTAAGAATTAATTAAGTAAGCACATATCGCCTGAACAAAGAACACTTTTGGTGCACTGGGCCGCAAAACGCATCTTTTGATGCTATTTTAACACGTCTACAAAAAATGGGAAGAATTCAATATAAGATTCTTGTAGTTTTGCATGGCGAAAACAACAATATCAGTAATCGTTTGAAGTATACACCATGTATATTTATTGTTGCAAAGCTTTCGGTCCGTTAGCCCGGACCTTCATCAGTGCAACTAACTTGAACGATTGTTACGTCACTTTTAGATCACAATTGTCGTGATCTACAGCGCGCGTGCAAGACAAGGGTCTAACTAGACGACATCGACGTGCTATTTATAGTGGCTTTCCCTCTTGATCTATAGTTTTGTGTTTGAATATCTCAATAGACTCTCTCATTTTACGAGAAAATTTATAGTTATCATTCGCCAAAATGGTTGCTTCATTCCATTTTATGCGATGATCGTAAGTCCATGCGTGAATCCAATATCGTGGTACAAATTTTCCTTGACAAGTTTCTTGACGAGATACTTGCTCGTACGTACAACGAACAAGCCTTTCTTCACAAGCTTTTCAGAAAGACTTGTTCGCTTTACGCACGAACAAATGAAGTCGTCAAGAAACTTGGTAAGGAAAATTGCTCGTTTCCACGCTGTTTTAAATACAATATATTTCTTTCCAAGTATACATGTACAATTTAGAAGTTATTCTTGAAGGCATAAAGGCGTTTTTATGCTAAATATAGCAAACGAAAACTTCAGGTAATAAAACTGAGTGAAATTAGTGCTAGTTTATAATATTCCTTTAGTCATTAAACTGTAAATTATTGTCCGACACACAACGATATATCATATATCATAATATTATCATGACATCATGGGTATTATCCTGTACAAAGTACCTGCAGCTACATTAGCCAACATAAAACACCAAATATGAATATTTTATGCCTTGACGTCAACTAATGGCGAAAGATCGTACATTGCCCCTCGGAAGGACGCAAATATTCGGACGTGACCGAAACATGAAGAGTTATGTTGCTCATAAATGATAGTTCACACATATATCTTAAAAACAATAAACAACTCGTTTCTTTGCTTCCCCTTCGTATTATCATGGGAAGCAAACTGCACTACTGGAACTAAACTCTCCTCAAATCACAACGGATAATCTTTGTGAATGGGAACAGTTTAAAGGAAAAATTTTGGTTGCAAACAAGTTGGGTTCCCATGAAAAATTTAAAATTACATGTGTCTTCTGTGTCTTTTTTGCCCGTAACACTTTCTGTGCTTTTGCATATTGACTCATTACTACCCTAAACTTTGTTACGTAATAAATTTAGCACGTTTCTGCAGTTCTACTCTTTGTTACGCTTGTCTGTTTGTTGTATTTTGTAGTAAACACTTCTACAGTCACCTAGCGACCCACGCAGGACGTCACAGAGATCATGGTGAATTCATATGACGCATTTTACGTGCTTTTCTTTGCTATATTTTCGACTAATACTAGATGCGAAGAATTAGATGTTCGCGTGAAAGATAAGCAATATGTGATCTTTCATCTAGGCCAAAGTTGTTGGCAACAAAAAACTTCCTCTTTAAAACTAGTTTGGAAACTTCCTATACCCAATATTCCTCGCCAAGGTAAACTTTATTTACATTTTGAATGTATAATTTTGAACTGAACAAGAAGTCAGAATTCACAATCCAACATTACAACACTCCATTCAAGTAGCTTTATCACTTATTATCACTACTCCGAACAAGAAGTTGCAATTCACAACCCAACTTTCATTACAACAGTCTAGTGCCTTCACCGCACATTATCAAATTCTTGTTCGGTGACCGAACGTTTTGACCTGCACTCCTAATGCCGTTGGTCCATGCGTTCCCGGTCAGGGGTAATAAATTATGCCGAGCTCTTGAGATCTAACATGCCCGACAACTGCCACACACACGCGAATATAGTTTGGGAAGTTTTACACTCCAGAGACCTCCAATTAACTTGAAAGTTTTAAATATACACAAGAATATATTAATTACTTTGAAGTAGAGAAAAAATTTCTGTATTTCATGTTTAATCTTATTCGATTTACCAACTTTGCAATGTACAAACAACGTTGAATTTAGCGCAAACATGAATCGCAACAGTTTGAATCAATTGGTGGGAAACCTAAACATAT
>JAOBYK010575557.1:0-11721 GCA_025434845.1 Phenganax subtilis
TTATTAAGGGTGGTGGGTGGGCTTTAGGATAAACTTATGATCATTCACTTGAGATTAAATTTAGACTTAAATTTGATGAGTTTAAATTTGATAAGTCAGAACTCTTTTTTTATTAGTAGACTATAAAAGGCGGATTTTGCGTCTGCGAGCGAGCTAGTAAGTAAAGAAGTTTAATGCTGAATTAGCACATTTTATTCATTCCTTTTTTTAGTGCTGAATAAAGCTGTTTAATACTGAATTGGCACATTCCATTCATTCCTTTTTTAGTGGCGAGTGAGATGGCGCAAAATCCGCCTTTTATAGTCTACTACCATACAACTCGCCTCCCATCATAAACCAAGTCAGCTTGATCCTTTAACAAGTGCAAAGAATTTATATCGATGCTCTCAAAAGGCAAATCTTCATAATTTAGTGACCTCAACAAAATGTGACCATCCGCCATGTTTGTTTATGGAAGCAAATTTGCGAAACGTTTTTTCGACTTGTGCAAGATGAAAATTGAAAGCGTGGTGTCATTGATTTCGGTTTAGAGGAGTTTTGACCAAAAAGCCAAAGGCAAACTCTTTGTTCTGTTTTGTTCGCGCCGACACAAAGTTTCACACAATGAAGACATATATTGTCATTGATGATATGGCTTGGCAATTTGACCAAAATCTGCAGGGGCTGCGGTTGCTCGAAGCTTGTTTAGCTTGAACGATGGATAAGTCAGATGTCAAAAACTCTCCCATACTTCTTCTAAAAGTTTCAAAAGAAAACGTATGTTATAAGACAATGGCCAAATACAAGATTTTGTATTCAGTTAAAAAAAGTTTCAATTTCGCTGTTCAAGGACTACATTAAAGTATGATTTCTATTTTCAATTTATCCACCATTTAAGGGGCTGTTTATACACATAGCACAATTTGAGATCCAGTCCCTTTTTGTTTCAATTGTATATTAATGACTTGCCTAATTGCCTTAAAACAACCAAGGCCAGACTGCTTGCCGACGACACAACAATCTCAGCGTCAGGATTGACTGTGGACGCAATCGAAACAAAACTTAATCATGACCTTATAAATGTAGATCGTTGGCTCACTGCAAATAAACTAACACTAAATGAAAGCAAAACTGAATTCATGATAATTGGCTCTAGGCAAAGGGTGCCATCTTTCGAAAAGGGTCCCTTAATTAAATTGGGGGACAAGGTAATTGAGCGCGTATCATACAAAAAGACACTTGGTGTTATTTTAGATGAACAACTCAAGTGGGATAGGTATAACGATGAGCAAAGTAAAACGATTACAAAGAACATTGCCTTGTTAAGAAGAGCTAAGTCTTTTGTGCCCAGACATATTCTTGAAAAAATGTACAATGCTTTTATAATTCCTAGTTTCTATTACTGCTCGACTATATGGTACGATGGCTGTAGAAACAAACTCACTAAAATGACAAAACTTCAAAAGAAGGCGGCACGCATAATCACCGGTGACTCCTATGACATTCGATCTAGTGAGGTATTCCAAAAACTAAATTGGTTGCCGATAAACACACACCTCCTTATACGAGAACATATAGCTACCTTTAAGGCACTAACCGGAAAATCGCCTGCGTATCTTACTGCATTGTTTAATCCTTGTTCGAACGAAACATACAATTTGAGAAGCAATTTTAAACAATATTCACTCGCAAAGCCGCCCACAAATTTTCTCAAAAGAAGCTTTTCTTATAGAGCGGTAAAATCGTGGAACAACCTTCCCGCAGACTTAACACAAAATGTTGGTGACAAAACAATATGTACAGTAAAGGCCTTGCTGATTGATCACTATAAAAAAAAAAAATTAAATGCCCTCTTTGTGCATATTAGCAGGATAGGTTTGTAGATAGTTGTATTATTATTTACATGTATTAATTGTTGTAATCGTAATGTAATAGTGTGTAATTATAGGTGAAGCTGATTAGTAGTTAGGCTTCACTAGATTGTAAATTTAGATTTTTATTGAGTGTAACACCGCCCATTGAAAACCATTTTAATGCTGAATGGCTACCGTGTATAAAGAATTTTAATTAAAGATTAAAAATTAAAGCGATCCGAGATCGCGCGTGCCAAATCACTGGAATATCCACGCTTGTACGGAGCCAAAAAAAGCCTCGTACTTTTGGCAAATAAGCTATTTTTTGGGCGGTTCGTTCGTAAAATTAGGAAAAAATACATCTGTTTTCTTCTTTGTGTTCTTCTTCGTACTTTCTGAAAAAAAAGGTTAGTAGCTCAGTAAAACTTGTTTCTTCTTGGCAAACTGTTTGACTCGTTTTCCCAGCATGTTCATTTATTTTGTCTTTTTGGCCGTGTTTTCCATAGCATGGAAAAACTAGGGTGGACTTCAGACTTTTGGCTTCAATTTTTGGCTGCAAGGTAGCGTTGCATGTATTTAGTTCAATGGTTTTGACCGATCGGGTGAACTAGGCCGCTATTTTGCTTATAAGAAATGCTATATGATTGTTTACTTGGAGAAAGTACCAAACTTATCGTGAATTTCGATTGGTCGATTATGTTTCACCGGTCAAGCCACCATGCAACCGATCGAGAAACAATCGATCAAGCCAGGGATCAAACAGTGAATATTGAATGCTATGATATGGCAAACGTCACTCCCGGTGAAATAGCGCGCTTTGATTGGCTTAGAACCATTTTTTGTGGTCCATTATTAAATTATTTTCCCGTAATGGGCCGCTAAAATGAAACGAATTTCGTAAAGCAAACGGCTATAGTTTTTTAAGACTTGAAAATGACATTTGTTATCGTTGATAAGATTGTAAATCGTTTACAAGTGGAAAGGATACAATATATTGGTAATTTTTCCTTTCTTCGACCAAATTTGTACCACGCGTCTGTATGCAAGAATTTCAAATATGATAACATGCATGTCCTGAGTTTTTCAAGTACAAAGTCTAATGCCATATAATAAACGTTTTATCAACCTCGCTTGCTCGGTCTCTACCGGGAAATATCAAAACTTGGTCTTTTTGTACAAACCTCGCCATATGGGCATGGTCTGTACTCGGTGCGACATTTCTCGGTAAAACGTTAACCTTGCGCTGGGTTAATAAGAAGTTAATAACCGCCATCAAATTGTGACAAATAATAAAATAATTTTTTTGCGGAAGCTTGTTCAGCTCCTGAAAAAGAAATTGGTGTCGTTCTACTCGCGTACTTTTCACAGTTTTTCTGTGTTCTCTGAAAGCTTGAATTATGAAAGCTGTATGCCCTGAATTTCACAAATCAGTAGTGTTTTGGTATTAAGGTACTTAAATTTTAAGTTATTAAGGTTATATAAGCTTGCGGCTAGCTTTTATATCGAGCTATACCAAAGTAGCATTATTTGCATGCATTTAAATGAAGTCAAAAATGAAGGTTTGCGTGAAAAATTTAATAAGGGGTATAGATATGCTGGATCCACCTGTCCTAACTCACCAGTTATCTTTCCTGTTAGGTGGATATCGAAGTACCCAAAGAAAACCTACGTCTTTTGGCAGAATAGTTGACGAACTCTCTTCGCATGAGAAGAAAGACAAGTCCGCACTGAGAACATGGCATACCTAGCTTTGAGCAACGCTTTTTGTCAAGAATAAAAATGTACTTGTACTCAATTTCTTGGTACATGATAGCATAGAAAAATGCAAGGAAAACAAGTCGTGGAACAATCGCTTGTCTGGGCGAAACTTTGCATGAGCAAATTACAAAGAGCATACGTCTGAATGCTGACACCACTTCAAATATTATGATCCTTTTTTCTTAGTTTATAAGATCAACTTCCTGTTTGAGTACACTGTCGACTTTAACTGTCATTTCAATAATTGAAATGCAGTCTCAAGTCAATGGGTTGGTAAAGTTTGGTATAGTAACTGCGCTTCTGACAGGTAATGACTTCTTTTATTATTCAATATGTCCTATTCGTTGAATGACGTCTTTTTCGTTGTTACTGAACGTCAGGGCCAGTTGTACGAGGAAGCGCGTGTAGCATAAACGGTGAATAGGCATGAAGAAAGTCATAATTACCGCAATTATGTATTTACAGTTTTAGCCCATAAGATTGGATTTAAGAGATTCAGAAATTGTGTAGGAGTGATTTTGAATTCTGACTTACTGCCGTTTTAGCTAAACGGGCTTCGTACAATCGGCCACTGGGGCCGGTTGTTCGTACGCTGTTTAGCTTAAACGGTGGACAAGTTAGCATTCAAAAACATTCCTACACTTCTTCTAAAGCTTTAAAATCAAATCGTATTTAACAAAAAACTATAGGTAAATAATGATTGTATTCAGTTAAACGTCCTACTTCGGTGTTCGAGGAAGACATAAATATCTCTATTTTGAATTTATCCGCCGTTTAAGCTAAACGGCGTACGAACACCTGCCCATGTACTATAGTTTGACTCGGCTAAAAATTATTACACTTGCTGTCTATACCTATTTTTTTATGGCTACATATTTAGTGCAACTAGCATGCAGTTTCATTAATATCGTTTTCGTTGTTACAGAAGCTTGCTCTACGTCCTTGTTCCAGCTGACTGAGGCTCCGTTGACACTATACCGGATTCACTCGTCACGATATCTTCGTTTGCTGTTAAGAGGAAATAACTACCAGCAAATATTGACTAGGTTGACAGAATTTGTATATTTCTTTGTGTCATTGCCATTGAAAATCTTCATAGAGCATCGATAGGTGCAAAACTTGAGCCGCTGCGATAGCAATCCGGTATAGTGTAAACGGGGCCTGAATGTGAAAACGTTTTACTAAAATTAAGGTGGCTCCCTAGAGTTTTATCTCCGGGGGTATTTTGATCGTATAAACAAGTAAATTTGAATGCCGAAACATAGCCAGCCCAAATATACGTGTTGTGTGAGCAAAACTATTGCAAAACATTGATTACCAACAAAATTCGCCTCAATTCCCTTCAAACGCACGCGCGCCATCATTGTTTACTAATAAATGTCTGTCTACATAATTAGATAAGGTAGGCAACATTTCGACCCCTTTCGGAGTAACCCTGTTAGCAAGTGCAAAAATTTGTCCAAATACAATAGCAAAAACTGAAAAAAAATCAAATTACAAAACAATGATAACTTTCCTAACTTCTCACAAAAAAATTGAATTTTAAATCAGCAAGTAAAAGGGAAAATAAACGAAGTTTCTTATGAATTTGCAGTGAATTTTTTTCGTCTCACTCCGGGATGCCACAGGCTGTGGCTCATGTCATTTTTTAAAAATAATACCTGTGATGGGATTGGCCAATTGGAATTTATTTATTTTTTTGACCAATCCCTTCACAGGTATTGTTTTTAAAATATGACGTGAGCCACAACCTGTGGCATCCTCGAAAAAAATTCACAGCAAATACGTAAAAAACTTCGTTTATTTTCCCTTTTACTTGCTGATTTAAAATTCAATTTTTTTGTGAGAAGTTAGGAAAGTTATCATTGTTTTGTAATTCGATTTTTTTTTCAGTTTTTACTATTGTATTTGGACAAATTTTTGCACTTGCTAACATGGTTAGTCCGAAAAGGATCAAAATGTTGCCTACCTGAATCATGCCGTAATTTATAAATTTAAAATCTAACTGTTTTTCAATATTTTTCAAATGGCAATTTCAACGGACATTTAAACTAGTGCAGAGAGTTTAATTAAGACATACAAGTTGCGAGAAATCATTTTCAAATATTTTATTTCATTGGTAGTCTAAACAAAATAGCTGCTCTTTTTGTTTATTTGACTCGGAAGAGCTAATTATTTATTTATATATTATCTCTGAGTGAAAAATCTATCACTTTACAAATAAATACTGCTTTTATGTTCTACACATTTTGAGCTTTTGATAATATAACTTTAAATATCATACCTTAAATTCAAATTGTCCAATCAAAAAGCTGTATTTGTACCACATGACCGGTCGATTTTTTCCGGTATCGCATCCCAGTCCCCTATTTCTGAGCTTGAGGTGTGATATTAATTATTAAATATATCTCACGCAACCTCTCGCGAGAACTACACGCATCCTCTCAAAATATTGAAAAATGGCGGGAGCTGATAGTTCATTCTTTTGCATTGCGTATGTGGTTTGAATTTTCGGTATAATATATCATTTGTAAACCCTCTGCTCGGGGGATCCGAGTAAATATTTCCCTCAGCAATAATATTTCCCTCGGACAAATTACTTCAGGCAATATTTACCCGAATCCCCCTCACTCCGGCAGGCTGCTCCATTTAGTTCATTTCATATGCGTCTAACCATGCATTACAATATCATTAAATATTCACATAATTCACTGTATAATAATGCTCAGTCTTGTCTTATCTAAATGGACTTTTCAGACGCTTTACTTCTTGATCTCACCTAACTTTGACATTCACAGAGTAAAATATAGACAAACAGCGATATATAACGATTAAATCCTCAAAATAACACCGTATGTGGTGTAAATTAATGCACATTATCTGTATTAACCATTTTCGGTCACGTAAAAAATGGGCAGTGTCACATGTTGTGTTCCAGCTGCCCCTACTTCAAACTTGGTGTAATCAGAACAGTTCGGAACAATCACATGACACTGTTCTATGTCACTCCATTACTGTTCGAGAAATCTAGGGTACTCCGCAGAGTAAATGGAGCAGCCTGCGAGTCTATAAGGGCCTGTTCTTATGGGCCAAAGTTATCCCGGTTGGCGAGGAAACCTTTCGACCAACCAAATAGTTTCGTTCTGTTCATATGGCGAAATGTTATCCCGCTTACAGGGGAAAGTTTTCGGCTGTGACGTTTACGCCCGCCATTTCGTTAAATTGCATGTTAAAAAGTTGCTGACTAAACAGAAAATTATTCCAGTAGGCGGGAAATTTGCGTTCATATGGGGAGAATTTTGTCCCGCTAACCGAGATCTCGCAGCAAGCGAGATCTCGGTAAGCGGGAAAACTCTTCGTCTCATATGAACGCAATGTAATTTTTCGTATTACTTTGATAAGGCGAGATCTCGCTTGCAAATTTGCCGAAAAGTTTCCTCGCTAACCGGGATAACTTAAGCTTATATGAACAGGGGCGGATCCAGGAGTTGTCACATCGATCACGCGACTAACGTAAAAAATTCAAAAATTCAACGATCATCCATCCAGTTATCAAAATGCGTTCAGTGATAAGCTTGTTGCGAAGAAATTTAGACTAATCAAACCAGCGGTCTTACGCATGAGCAGTGACTAACTTGTTGCAGGATCGAGCAATTTGATTGGTCCATAATCACTTTTTGGGGAGTTCTGACAAGGCTTAGGTTAGTTAGGGGGTCCAGATTTAAGTAATATGATTGGCTACAATGGAAAATTCTCGAATAGCCATTGGCTGTATTCTTTTGGTTAGTCATGGCTCGTCGCAGCGTGGGGCATGTTCGTCGCACAATCCGTTTATGATTGGCTTAAACAACGATTGTGCAATCTGTGTAGTCAAAAGTATTTTTGAATGAATCAGTGTCTCTTCGGAAAGTATTTTATACGAAAGTGTGCTATTTGTGTTCGAAAGCAATAATGAGACCTAAAAAGAAATAATCGCGTTGCCAAAAATGTCGATCGAGGCACGTGTTAGCGTCGTAAACATCACGAGCATGCCACTCAGTAGAAGTTTTACTGCGTAGTCCTACATCCCCAGGTATGTTTACGACCAGAAAAACAAGCCCTAAAGTGCCGTAGGGTAGACATCATGGGTTTCAACTTAACGTCACTTTGTTGTGTAAATTTATAGACAGTCTTCGCGATGTGGTATTATATTTGAATTTTATTCGGCGTCTAATAGCGTCAATATGTGGCTACATGATATGCATATTGTTTCCTTCGCAACAGAATATTAGGTGTATAAACTTAGTTTGTCGTTGGTGTCTACTGTTTGCCACATACAACTCGTGTAAGTCTGGTTTCTTGTCCCTGAGCATCTGGAGTTTTGAGAGCATTTGTATCTTTATAATAGTAAAAACCACTTGGCTTCATTGCTATGATTGTAATTGCCTTCATGGCCTCATTGTATTATTGTAATTTGATCTCCAGTAGTTGACTAAGTTCTTGCTTTGTAGTGATATATAATTTCTATGGCTTAAGAATAATTCATTCAGCAATGTATATAAATCTCACACCAGCATATTCATTTGTTTGTTTACATCTTCTGCCACTAGCCACTAGGCAAAACAGTCACCTTTACTCTTTAGTTAAAATTATGTCATTCGTCATTGGCCAAATTGCATTGATTGTTTGTATTGACAAGCCGCAAGCGGGCATTTTCCGTTTGAGCAAAACTCACTACCCCAGGTTAAAACATATCGAAGATCCCCCCCTCCCGCTGCTAAATGGTAAAAACAAAAATTTTGACTGAGGTACGAAAAATCCTGGATCCGCCCCTGTATATGAACAGGTCCTCAGTGATAAATATTAACTGTTTACGTCACCTAAAGTTAAAAAGCCCGTTTTTTACGTGGGCGGAATTTTCCGTGCGGAAAATAATTCCATCAAAATCTACCAAACTGATAGGCTAGCAACATATTTTGTCACGAAAGACTCTTAAGCAAACTAATCACGTTGCTAAATAAATTTTTCACAAGAAAAATTTCGCCTAGTGGAAAACAGGCTTTTAGGACAGTAACGATCGTCATAGTTAGGATTGTTTGAATCAATTCAATTTTGCTATGAAACTTCTTTCAGATTGCAAATCTCTTGCAGCCCTCAACTATATCAAGATAAAACATCGAACAACTTTAATAGAGAGTTTACGACTTAAGACGCGGTACGGCTCGACGACGTGGGGTCTATTTTACTGAATAATTAGTCCAAACCAATGCTAAGCGCAACAATAAAGACTCTTTCTGAAAATGTGGTGGCGTATACGTTGAGGGCAAACGATGCCATATCTTTTATTAGGTTGACTTTGTGGATTAACCATTCTAACGTCGCAAAACTTCTACGTTCTCACGAAGGCATAAAAAGGCTTAATTTGGCGGCGTGTTCATTCGTCGTCATGTTCACTACGCGGTTGCGAATTCTCTATAAGGACTTCTTGAGAATATAAATTTAGACATTTAGCTTCCCCGTCGTCGTGTTTTAGCGTTGTGGATTGTAAACTCCCTAATTGTTGCGCTTAGCATTGGTTTTGGACTAATTTTTCAGTAAAATAGACCCACGTCGTCGAGCCGTACCGCGTCTTCAATCGTAAACTCTCTAATATATAAACTGCAACGCGCCGTGTTCACGATTCATTCCAAAATTCCGACAAGCTAGAGGGGTTGTTCTTCTCCCGGCCACAACGTCTCTGCGACGACAGACTTGCCTCCTCTAAGTTTTAAACTTACTTTTTCATACAATTTGACTTACTCTATACCTTTTATATTTAGGAAACTTTGTGTTTGCTAAAGAAGTGATTTACGTATCTCGCATCTCCGGGAATGATAGCACAATATGCGGAACAGAATTATCACAATGTCGCACAATATCTTATCGAATACATAGAGCATCCGAAGATTCATATATCTACCTTGATGGAACAGCTACAGCAAATGATCCTTACACCTGTCAATCACTGGACCCAGAACATCCGGGAATATACCTCAATAAAAGCATGTCATTCGTAAGCATCAATGCACGTGCTTATATCTCATGTCTCCATGGGGACCGATGGTTCGTAGACGGAAGTAAACAAAAATACGGAGTCCGGATTGAACTTTTGGGTCTTGCTTTTACGAACGTATCTCTTCGCTTTGCCGATGCGTCATTGAATGTCACTGACAGTTCGTTTGAGGATTCGTACCATGTAGTCATGAATTTCACAGTCTTAAAAATGGGTTACTTTGTCTTAAAAGTAAACAACGCAATATTTCAACGAAATGCAGCTTGCATGACAATGAATAGTAATGATCAATCAAAGCTTTTTATTCACATAACGAATTCTTCCTTTCTCGAAAATGGGAACGCTAGTTCTTCTGTATCTCAATTACCGTCTATCCTTTGGTTGATAAGCGAGAGAGATCAAATCAATATTCAGATGAAAACTTGCACTTTTCAGAGAAACACTCTTAAGAATCATGGAATGATCCGCGTGGATGGCATTCAGAGCACGGCAACAATTGTACTTCGACAACTCAAGTTGGAAGAGAATGGGCACAATAATATCATCACAGGAGCCCCTAATGGCAATTTTCATTTAATGGCTGATCAGGTGATGATGAGTTTGGATTCCACCGTTGTGTATAGCACCGTTGGTGCTTTGTTCATGGTTTTCAGTAATTCAGCGAAAATTAATGTCACCAACACTTTGGTAGATGGATTTTACAGTCGTGATTTGGGAGCAGGAGTATTTACCATCTTTGGCCATATCAGTGCGCTTTTGTCCATAACCAATTCGTCTTTTTGCAATGGCAAAAACGTTTGGCACGGTGGTGCTGTTTCAATCGTTGCGCCACATTCATCAGCTACCATAAGAAACTCGACTTTTTATAATATCTCCAGCGGACGATTAGGAGGTGTGATGTTCGTAAAGCCAATTAAAGATCGCAAAGATTTCGACAATGAGTTAAGCATAGCCAATTGCTCGTTTTCCGATTGTACTTCCTTTAATGGCGGAGCCGTGTATGTGGATGTTGCAAACTTGATTGCCTCTGTTACCGATAGTTCATTCACAAGGAATAGGGCTGAGAAAACCGGAGGAGCGCTGGTATTTGGGACCAACAGCAATACCACAATACGACTTCATAATGTATATTTTATTGAAAACCTTGCTAAATTCTATGGTATTGTTGTCATTGTGGCACCATCCAGTGACTCGTCATTGGACTTTAACACAAAAAATGTTCATTTTATCAAAAACAGATTGCAACAAACGCAAGTTAACCGACGCGGTATTTTATATATGCGGGTTTTTAAGAAAATCTCGCTTAGAATTAATCTAAAACATACTTCCTTTACGCAGAACGAAGGACCAAATGGCAGTGTAATTTACCTGGTCGTGTCAAGCAGCCTGGCAAATGTCCAATATATACATTTGGATACTTGCATATTTAATAAAAATATTGTACAACATGGAACATTGGTTCTGCTGGGCGAGGCGACACTAATTTGCAAGAATTCAATATTCGATTCCTACGGTTACCTTCCTTGTAAATCTGCAGCATTTAGCGCGTATGTGAGAAACTCAAAGATCCTCCTTGAAAACTCCACATTTTTCAATAATACGTGTGGAGCTATTGCGATGCAGATGAATCAAAATTCGTATTTACAAATAACAAATTCTCTGTTAGTAGTTGTATAAATGCCGATTCTAACACATTTTAATTTACCTCTTTAATCCGCCTCCCTATGATTTTTTCGGTTTTATTTTGTTCTCAAATTGTACTTTCCGACTCATAAATGAAGATCGAGAATCAACTTTTTTCGGTTTTATTTTGTTCTCAAATTGTACTTTCCGACTCATAAATGAAGATCGAGAATCAACTATTTTCCTTTTTATTTTGTTCTCAAATTGTACTTTCCGACTCAAATTCGAAGATCAAAAATCAACGAAAAATTTTTAAAAACTAGATCAAAATCAATCTTATTCAAAAAATAAAATCTATTTATTACAACTTTTTCTTAATAAAAGAAAGAAAAAAATAAAGTCTATTTATTACAACTTTTTCTTAATAAAAGAGAAAAAAAAAACAAAACAGAAAACAAAAAAGTTATTAAATAAATA
>JAOBYK010575668.1:0-11721 GCA_025434845.1 Phenganax subtilis
TTGTAAAGCGCGCTTGAGCTTCGGGAAACCGCGCTATATAAATTTATTAAATTATTATTATTATTATTATTATTATTCTGTCAAAACGGGACACGCCAAGTGCATTGACAAATATGTTAACAAGACGAATCGTTCTGAAGCAAGGGATGAAAATATGTAATCCTCTCAAGCTTACCTCGTCATTTATGCTGCGGGCCAACATTTAACGTGGGTTCGCAAACTCAGTTGGGACGATCCACATCCCACCGATCTCTGTAATAATTCGTGCAACTCCTTTTCTAGTCTTTTCAAGTTTCGGAGTTTGAGACTAGCAAAACCTTTCTAGCAATGTAACTTTTGTATGTGTACATCACAAGTAGTGTAGAAATGCAGGTTCTAGCACAATTATGGAAATGAGCTAGCACATGATTCTATCTAGGGGGTGACAATTTGAAGGCAAAAATTATGCAAGCTAACACTATGACGATACATCGAACTTATGAATAATTAATGAGCAATGATGTCATTATCATCATCATCATCATCATCATCATGAAACTTATGAATAATTAATGAGCAATGGCGGCAAGGTCACGTGACTAGATCTCTCTCATGACTAATTAAGGGCAACGATGAGCTATGACGCCATCAAACTAATTTGCATAATAGGTCGGTCATTTGCATAGGAATCGGGTGATTAATTCAGCGTATATAAGTAGAGAAAAAACATAATGAAAACAAGCAAACAAAGGTCCCAGGGCTATAAGAAGAGAATATTACGTTGTAGACCTTCTTATTATCTTAGATTTTTCCATCCTGACATATTAGTTCATCATGAGTTTGGACTACGAGAGCCAAGTATGACATTATTAAAAAGTAATGAAAAGTATAAGGGGTTGTGTATAGATTTTGATGCACCAAAACCCAACACCAACTACGCAATAGAACAAAAACCAGTAAAAAGACTTCATGAGATTAATAATTTTAGATATATAAATTCAGATGATTATGATAACATCGTGTTAAGTATCATCGAGCACTTGAGAAACGTTTAGTTAAAAAAGCAAAAAGAGTAGAGAATAATTTTTTTTCTTTTTTCTTATAATAAATAAGTGAACAAACACAAAACCAAAGTATTTGTGAAACGCTTTTGAAACTTGCTTATGCAAAAGAAATCAGATACATGCAAGCTTATATTAAAAAAGCATCCGAAAAAGTCTTGGAACAAATTTACCAGGATTACAAATGCGCTCAAATGAATAAGACAAATGGCATGCTCACGGACGTAGTCATCAGAAAATTCTCCGAGCTTTTGCAGCATTTAGAGCTTATCGAGAACGCTACGCAAATGGGAAGAGAACTCTCAGACAACGAACCATTTCGACAAGACGTGAAGTTCATCTTAGAATACATCACACCATATATTCCGCTCATTGGAGTTTTATCAGGAGGTCTCATCGCAGGTAAACACGTCGTAACCAATAAAACGAGCAATAGTAAAGAATGTCAGACAACCATGCAAGAATCACCACAAGCGAACGAAGCAGACACGACCAAAGACAACTCGGAGTCTTGAACGAAATCTCAAATAAAGCAATAGAGTTTAGTACGCCGTAGATTAACAATGATGCGTTTAACATGATCATCGTTGGCATGACTAGTTGTGAAAAGACGTATAATTTGTTGAACATGTTAGAACAACATTACATGGGTTATTTTGATCATATTGTTTTTATATGTTCAACTTACGAGTGGAACAAAACTTATCAAACTTGGCCTTATGATGAAGACGAGAATTTCATCGTGGTGAGCTGTGGTCAAGACGACCTAGAACCTTTTTTGAGACAAATTGTGTAATTTGCAAAAGGAACAAACTCGTTAATTATCTTAGACGATTGTGCAGCTTCGCACTTCATAAAACAAACAACGTCAGAGCTCGTGAAATTAGCATTCTCAGCAAGACATTTCGGACTGTCTATTATCGTAATCACACAACAACTTACATTTATCACAAAATCTTATAGAGAAAGCATTTCCAAACTGGTCTCATGTTATAATCCAAGTAAAAAAGGCATGTATCTTAATTTTGACGACTATTTAGGACACCTGTCTAAAAAAGAAAAAATTGATATTCGAGAAGTGTTGAAAAACATAAAATATGCAAGGTTAAAAATATCATTGAAATATCCTTATGAGTACTTCGTAAGTTAAGCAAAAATGTGTAACTCTTTTTAAAGTTACACATTTAAAATCACTTCGGTTGATTCTTAATGTTGGATATAGAAGTATCACTATAGGCTGGTATCAAATACCAGCCTTGTTCCGTTTCGACAATGTCTCGAGGTGCAACCACAAGATTTATTAATTCTGACTGCTTTCATCATTTTTCCAGGATTACTTGGATCTGGAATCAAACGTTCTGTTCGTTCTGTGTGTAAGTAATTACCCATTTATTTTTTTTTAGTAATGTACATTTTCAATCATTCTGTTTTTATAGTTTACCAACCCATCGCTGATCACGAACAATTTACACAGCACGTTGGCACTCGTGGCTTTCTTTTTGATTTCTAACAACACACCGTTTTGAGTGTTGACTAACTTCTTTCCAGCTCCAACCATGGACTTATCTTCTATTGTTCTAAGATCCACAACCAAGGCGAACTTATCTTTGAAGAACTTCCTCATATTCATGTTACTACTCGCTTGACAATCACTTCGCTCGTTCTCGAAGAATCGCTTTGCTTCTGTGTACAGGTCACTTTTTTGCACACTTTGAATATACACACAATTTGGAACTCCTTCGATGGTAATTTTTACAGATTCGATATTTGGATATACAAATTCTTCACTGCAGTGATAGCATACCAAATTTTAAGAATTATTTATCATTGCACATTCGCGTGCAAACACGTGAAAAGCTTCGCCCGCCAAGAGCACGTCTTTGAAAAATTTTCATCATGCTTGTGTAATATTACAAAAAAGGCCACTTCGTTTACGAAGTATATTTGATGTATATTTGAAAGTATATTTGAAAGTATATTTGATGTTTGAAAAAACGTCAAAAACTATAACAAGGAACATCCTGACTACTGTTATGCAACTTTTTTGCCACTGTATTATGAACAGTTTGATAATCATTTGACCAAGGAAAAGAAATATTTCTGTCTTACCAAAAGTAGCGCTATTTTTTACTGAGTACACCAAATGCTACTCCTGTTTGCACCGAACATGCATTATGTGAATGTGTATCATTCACTGCTTCATTCCTTTGATAACAATTTTTACCAAAACTTTTATCACTGCACATTTTACTCTTTATTACTGCACATTTCTATTTTATTACTGCACAAATTGGTTATCACTACGCACTAAAATTAGGTATGAGTGATAGTTTTGTTTCTAAATAGCATCTCGATCGCAGCCATGCTTTTTCGTGGAAGATTTATAGTTTCGTTGACCAACGTACTGGACTTGCCCCATTCTACGGTCTTCATCAATGTCGCATGTTCGAAACTCAAACTTCTACTCACGTCATATCCAGCAAGCGCTTCTCCCGCCAAGGTCTCGTTTTCGATCTTCTCATACTCTAATTTGATGGTTTCCAAGGTATATCCAGCTACGCTTTCTCCAGATTGAGCGACCATGATTTTTTCTGCGCTCGGTATCTTAAGTTTGTGTTGAAGACTGTGACTCATCGAGTAAGGAGCAAGTAATCCAGTAATCACCTACGATTTTGTCCAGTTTAATCTTTTATTTTGTTCCCAATACAGATGCCATCAATGCCTCTGACGCTTTTGAGTCGTTCCTGTTTTTGCTCCATCATCAGACATTAAGATCAACTTTCTCGTGTTCTCATTGGTGATTCCATATTCCACTAGTTCTTCTTGTACGCGTTCTGGTAACCAAGCATCTTTGTAGACTTCGAACTCCGAGTTGCCTGTGTTATCAAACACATTCTCACCTCCCACGCTTACGACTAGTTGTTTGACCAAGAGTTTTCCCAACTAGTTTAAGATACAAGATTTATCATTTTCGTTTTTAAAATCAAACTTTAAGGCAAGCGTATGAGGCACCGAGCCAGCGTCGGGCTTGAGTTATGGAATATAAAAGTAGATTTCTTCTCCTGGGTTCACTTTGTTCGGATTGAAAGTAATCACATGTTTTGTTAGGGTGCCTTTGATGTCACTCATTTTATATTTTCTAAAACGTGGGGTTGGTTGTGTGCTCATTTATTATATAGAGAAAAAAAAGTTTATCTGATTTAGATAAACATTCAAACAATTTATGCTTTTAAGTTTATTTTCTATATTTCTTATTTTTATACATGTCGTAGACAAACCAAGTCAAAGCCAACGCTAAGATCCAAACAATCTCAGCCATTAAGCTCACACCTTTTGCCCCCCATTTTAAAATCCTACCAAGAAGATTTAACACGATGCTGTCTATAGATCCTACTTTTTTTGCTAAATTTGCTACCGCTTTTGCGAACCTACTCGTGGCTTGAGCTCCATGTTTGAAAGCAAATCTTGGGTTGATCACCACAGTCGTTGTGATTCCACCTATTGCCATAGCAACACCACTCGCACCTGCTACATTTTGTTTACCCATTATTAAATGTTTCTTATCGGTTCGACTCATTTTTAAATAGCTCATCTTCTAAGATCTCTATCGATTCTTGCGAAGCTAGTCTTTGGTTTACTCTTAGTCTTATTTCGTCCGACTTTAGTTCGGCGATTTTCGCAATCGTTTTACAAAGCTCAGCTCTTTTATTTAGTTCGCTTCGCTCACGCTCACATAGTTTGCTCTCTCCACGTCTGAAAGCTTCTTTTGCTTCGTTGTCCCAATATCTTTTTTCTATGTCTAGAGCGTTTATTTTGTCTATAGGTAATTCTCTGGACGGTGTTCGTATTCCATTTATTTCTCTTAGTTCTTGCATGGTTACAGTGGCGTAACGGATTAAGGTCAGGGTTAGAGCAACTCCTATATAAGGGCCCCTGACCTCCTAGGGGCCCCTGATCAATCAATAATGATGTCATGACTAAAAACCTCTCACGTATTTGAACAAATGAAATACTAGAGTTCCAACCTAACACCGCATGTCGGACGAAAGGGCCCGTGGGAAAAATTCTCCTAAGGGCCCCTTCAAGGTCTCTTACGCCACTGCATGATTAAAAGTTCTCGATTGTCGACTATGTCTTCTTCTAGATCTGTGGTGGACTCTTTTACTTGTGACGTTACTTGTTCTAAACTGTCTGTGCTTATGGTGTCCAGTTCTATGTTTTTTTTTATTCGAGCCGACGTGGTTCCATGATGTTCATGCTCTGCATTTTCTGCAAGTTTTTTCAACATATCTATATGTTCCTGAAGCCTTTCGTTTTTCGAGTACGTAGTTTCACGGTTTTCTAATATTATGATCGGTTGACTTCCAAACTCACCACCGATTATGTCTCCTCTTACGTTTCTTCTCACTCTAAAGTTTTCTACGAGTTGTTTGGAATTAGGTCCATCTTTCTTGACGACGTTGTGTTCTAAGAGATTAATTAGAAATGTTTTTTTATCATACGTCTCAGCTCTTTTTACATCAGCAACGTCTTTTTTAACATCTGTTACTTCGTCATAACTGTCATCCCAATCTAGATCAGGCTCCGTGGTTTCAGGTTCGATGGGGTTGGGTTCCCGCAAAGAAGTTTCTATATCTTTGTCGACTTCATCTTCTATATTGTCAACCACATCACTGTCATTGTTTTCTAGATCGTTCATTTCGATATCTTGTCGGTCGAAGTCGAAGTCTTTAAATTCTGTGTCCATTTATTTAAAGCTTTTGTAGGTCGCTTTTCTTAACCCAAGACTTATGTTTACCATCATACCCGACCATTTTCCAAATGCCATGCTTCCATGTGTTTTAAGAACTTTTTCTACTCTGTAAACGTCGTTTTACTTGTCCACAGGCGATAGTTCTTCTTCATAAAACTTTCCTAAGATTGGTTCGTCGTCTGTGATGTCTTCTATTTCGTACGTGGTCGGATCACCTTTGAAGACTTTGGAGGTCTTAAAGATCTCTTCTGTGAAATTTGCTTCCTATTCTTTCTCAAGATAATTTTTGTATTTGCTTACTCTAACTCCGTCTCCCATTTTATAGCGCAGTGGTGGATATTCTTCTGTCCAATGACCGTACAAAGTTAACCAAACTTGGTCTGCATTATTTTTGCTTACGTCAGCAGGTTTCATCAAAATCGCATTGTATTTCGTATGATTATAATTATCTACGAGCTTGTCTAAAACGTCTACCCATTTGTAGGTTCCTTTTTAATAGAAGTATTTCGACATGATCGTTTTCAATGTTCTATTAAATCGTTTGACGCTGGCAGCTTTATTATCAGACTTTGTAGAAAAGTATTTTATTTTATGATTTTCTAAAAGATATCTAACACCCCACGTTGTAGAACAAAACCATATCAAGATAGTATGTCTACAGCTGTTAGGATCCGATTATAACCTTTATTTTTATATCTCAGTTTGCTCTTGTCGACCAAGTCTAATTGTATTTGTTCTGCAAGATCTTTCACATAAGTTTTACTAAATTTATGTTTTTTGATGACTCGTTTGTATCTTGTATAAGTGCTTTGCATTTTCAACCATTCTTTCTTTAATTTGTTTTCTGATGATGTTTAATCCGTCTTCTAACGCTTTTTGGTAAAGTGCTTCTGCAGATCGAAACCCAGTCTTAGGATCGTAATACATATTTCGAAGTTCTTGTTCTTTTTTAAAGTCGCTTGGTTCATAACTCGCGTTGCTCGTACGCATTTATTTTAAGAACTTATTCAAGGTAGAGTCCTAACAATCCAGATCCTAGCTCGACGGTGCCAAAGTTTGTGCTTACATCAAAATTTAATTTGTTACAAACTCCACTATGTATTTGCATCGAGCTTTCTAAGTCTTTATATTGTGTCACAGAACCGTTTAAACTTTGCCTTGTAGTAACATGTAAGGTCACGATCGTGGAACTTAGTTTTCCATTCGTATCAAAATTTTTACACTTGTCCACAGCGTTGCAACTCACAGTGACATATCTTAAACCAAGACTGATGTCAGCTTTGTTGTCAGATTCTGTCCACTTGTTCGCTTTGATGGATTTGTTTTGTGTAAATCCTGACAAAGGTCCAAACCTCAACAAGTCGAGGTCGTGTTGTTGACAAAAAATCTTAGTCTTATTCTCATAAGGAACTTTTTGTAGTTTAACATCATTTTTGGAAAGTTCTGTAACCAAATCTGTGAAACTTATGTAGTATGTTGGTATGTTAAACTTTTCTACGGCTATATGGTTTCTTAATTTGTGGATGAGGTTATTATGATTTTTAATTACGTTCTTATAGTTCCAAAAAGTCGTTGCTGTTTTAACGAGCGATTGATCACCAGAGTTTACTTTAATGTTTCTGTCTAAGTGGACTTCTTTATGGGTCGCTTCGATAAACACGGTTAGCTTGTTCATTTATTTTAAAAGTTTTTTATTAAATAAAATGGATTATTATTACAAATGGAAATATAGTAAAGACCACCCAGAAGTCACAAATCTAATTGACTCCTGGTCAAAAGAACGCAAAACAAGAATTTCTGAGTAAATATCCTCACACAGACTTAAGTAAGTTTGAGTTTGGTTATTCGATTAAGCCCATAAATAATAAACTAAAAATATTTAATGAAACTTGTTACAGAGCAAGACCTAAGCTTAGATACAACATCGAATCCTATGATTTTAAACGTAATCCAGAATGGCAAAAAGCTCTTCATGAAGAAATGGAACCGACTTTCTGGACCTGTCAGATTTGGAATCATTTGAGTACGATGACGAGCCTAAGGCTCGAAGACAACTCGAAAATAGACTTTTCCTATTTTAAGATCCACGTAAACGACCACGACTATTTCATGCTTAAGCCAAGTCCTTTGATTCTAGAAAAAATTTTGATGCCAGCTTTAGTTATATCGAGGATCCTTATTGTGTTAGCTTATTAACAGCTTACGTGTTGAGTTATAAAGCAGGACTATCCATAGAACATTTTAGACGGAACCAACGAAGAATCATAAGCTCCATAGAGAGGTACTATTTCTATTACCACATGAAACGATTCTCACGTTACCCAGGAAAACTTAAAAATATGTTACTAGTAGCGATATAAACCTAGTAAAGTCTAGAATGGGGCTCAGAGAATTAAGTCACAAGAGTAATATAAAATGTTAAACAACCACCCTGATGATTGGAAAGCCTTATCAAAAAGTCTAGTGATGGTTTAACACAGCTTGGTCAAAAATTGTTCCAACAAGCCGTGGAAAGCTATGTTAAAAATGCTTTTTCAATGCCCGCTACTAAAGTCACTTTATTTACCCAGAATCGCAATAATATATCTATCAAAAACGGATTAAGTGAGGGATCCACATACAAGCAGTCGTTCAAAGATACGTTACTTTTTAAATCCTTCGCTAATGCATCATAAACTACCCTTACCTAGGTAGTTTGCGCGTTTTGCCTCACTACAACCTGATGTTGTAAATAGTCCACTTTCTCCGCTGTATCTAGTTCTGGCACTCGCTCAATTACTCCTGCCTTCAATTGCTGTTTTTTGATGTTATCATACCCTACTAGAACATCTGGCTGCCTTTTTAACCTCCTGACCTGGCTTCTCATTCTAGACAGGCTGAGTTTGCAGTTAGTTGGTAATGTTGCATGCCTAATTTCCATGGTAGTTTGACAGAGTACCTATTACCGTCAAAGTTTATGTTGTCTCCAAATGTCTCACAGACCTCGTCTGTTTCTTTTGTACCCAAACTATCCAAATCCCACAGTCTATGTATACTGCATCCTCTAACTTAACGTTCTTAACACCTTGTTCAATACGACCTATAATTTCACCTGACCCAAAGTTTACCAACGTCTCGTCATCATCGTCAAGACACTTTCTTTTTAATGGTCTAGACAATACAAACCCTATTTCAGCCTCTATTGCTACTGGCTCATCGGGCTCCTCCTTTACAACACGACCGCTTTGAAAGTTCCATAAATTATATGAACCTATAAGCAAGTCGATCTCCAACTCTTCTGTGGTCTTATTGACGTCTGAAAACCAAAGGTCCATCAGATGGGGAAAATTGTGATTGACAACCTCAATGTGCTCATTCCTTATGCGTGAAATTATTGGCACAACGTAAGCTTCGAAAGTGAGCACTTTGCTGCGGCGAAGAGGATTTAAGTCAACGCGAACAACTTCCCTTGCTTCTGTCTCCTTAGTTTTCTGGCCAAACGTCCTTAATCCTAACAATTCTTTGGGCACTACTTTGAAGCCGGCAAGACTCGCAATTTTCGCAATGACAAAGGATTTATGGCTGCCTGAATCGAAAAGCACTATGACGCGCCGCTGCCTTTTGCCCTTTGCCAGTGCTTGCACCGTTTGCAATGCAATTCTACAGTTGGTGCCCACAAACCCTGTTACCAAAGTACTATTTGTATTTTCTACTTTTGAAAGGCCCTCGTGCAGGTTTTCCCCCTCTGTGGTTTTCTTGGCTTGTACTTCACTCTCATTAGAGTTTTTCTCTTCACACAATGCTGTGTGATGTTTACCTTTGCAGCTATAGAAAACTATTTTAGTGGTGCAATTCCCAGCTAAGTAACCCTTATCTAAAGAATTAAAACATCTAGAATATGTATGTATAATATTCTTACGTTCCTTGGTGTCTTTCACCTTCTAGCAAACTTCATGCCGATGATTTCCTCGGCAGAGCGCACAGGTTCCCTTTCCCCAACCAGCAAACAAGGCAAAACCAGAGTTCACGTTTTCTCTTCTGTCTTTCTTTCCATACCCAGCCTGACGCTCGTCCGTGGAAGCAATAAGTACAGCTTCTTCTCGAAGTTCCAGTTCGATCAAGAAATGCTTTAACAAGTCTTGCATAGTCCAGTTTTTAAAATCCTCTCCTCTGGTCATCATTAAACGGACAATCTCTGGCAACTTCACCAACAAGGCAGGTACAACAATGCTCGAATACGTATTTTCATCCACTTCTAGTGAAATTATTCCTCTGCAATGACATTCGATCTTATCATACACCGCTCTCAACTTCCCCGTCTCACGTTCCTTGAACATTCCTTGAACTTTTAACAGCTCATAATATGAGCTCTCTGTATCATAGCAGATTTCCCAAATCTTCGCTTCAAAAGCTCGACAGCGGAACTATAGCTAGCAGCGGTCAAAGCAAATCCACTGATAGCTGATTTCGCAGGTTCTTCGACAAGCCCTTTCAAATAATTGAACTTATCTACATCTGATAACCCGGCATTGTTATGTACCGAACTTTCAAACCCGTTCCAGAATTCTTGCCATTCGAAAACGCTTTCTTATGCTTGAGTTTCGGGAGCTTGACACGCGCACTTCCACTTGTTGGACAACTAGACTGCACTGAAGTTGCCATGGGAACAACTGGCGTCACCTGTTCTAACTGTACTGGCGAAGCTTGAACACTGCTACCCTTACCCTCACCAGAGACACTCGTAATTGCCACATCAACACCATCACTCGTACTCACTGCGTCAGGGGCGGATCCAAGATTTCTCATACCTTAGTCAAAATTTTTGTCTATGAAAATTCAGAAGAAAAATTTCGGGGGTTTTTCGTACTGTACTACTGTTTTCGAAACTACTTTAACTAATTTTAGTACAAAATGCCAGAATGACCGTTCCGCCAAATATTGCAAGTCTAGGAAACACATAATAACAAAAGTAAACATTGTGATTTTAAAATGGTTGGCCTTTTTCTGTTAAGGCCTGATAAGTAGTGTGGTTTCGAGAAGCAAGCACCTTACTTCAGGACACTTTACAGAAATAAAATTGGGTTGGTAAATTCCATACCAATCCCAGTCAATTGCAACCACATTCCAACCCTTCACCCACCTCCCGAACCCCCACGTGACCTAATTCCAGAATTCTAACATCCATTCTGACAGCACTTATTCATATTAGGGAGTTTAAGAATCACGATCAAAAGCTACGGCAAACGGCAGAGCCGTTTTTCTTGGCGGGCTATTTTCGCCTCTCTTCTTTTTGGATTTTCCATTTTATGTCAAAGAGTTTCATTTTAATATCCTGTTCTAACGCAACTAATTATATTTTCCTTACTGGCTTTATTGTGGCAATATTTTTTTCGCCTGTCGTCTGACGTTTGCCGTTGAACGCGAAGCCTAAGCTCTCTATTATTACTCACATTTTGTTATTATTGTAGTATGGCATATACATTGACTATATTACAGTGCAAAAAATTCTGAGTAATTGTTACTCAAAATTTTACGTAAATGTATGGACCCATAGTTACTCGCAATATGAAGTAAAAGTAACTCTAGAAACGGAGTAGAAGATACTCAAGTTTTTCACTTGACTGTACTCATAAATCTGAGTAAATTCTACGCAATATAATGAAATTTTTTACTCGAAAATTGAGTACACATTACTAGTAAAATGAGTACAGGTTACTCAGATGTAATGCACCCATAGTTACTCTTAAATTTAAGTAAATGCTACCATTACGCAGCTTGTGAGTAAACTTACTCGACAAGGTGAAAAATGCATACACAAGATTGTGCACGTTGTACTAAAGCAATAACACCCGTCGCAGTTATCTGGAGTAAGTAAATACATTGCATTATTGTTAGTTAAACATATATTTAAAACTACACATGTTGCAATAAATATATAATATAAAATTC
>JAOBYK010575890.1:0-11720 GCA_025434845.1 Phenganax subtilis
AGGAAGGGTCGCTAATAATTGGAGTAGGGTAGCCCAACAAATGCGTGTTCAACTCATGTTATTTGTTCCAAATCGTACACACTCAGTCGATTGTTTTTTTTGCAGCCTCATTCGCTGATATTATAGCTTTATGAAAAATCATCTCGAACAGGAATACGTACTGACAGTTACGGTTTATATTTCAGGAAAGTTATGTTTCCCGTGGACCAGTTGATAGTTGCATCGCACTTATAAATAGTGCGGCAGGATGTGCGAAGGTTGAGGGTTCTTGCCCTTCTAAGAGTACGCTTTATATTAAAGTGCCAAATCTACAAAAAATAACTCTGACTGGGTTTCCCCTTTTTTTATGGCACTTAAATTGAAGCATTATGATAAAGTGAGCGGGGTAACGCAATAGAAATGCGCTAGATTCATAACCCAGAGATCAATAAATTAAAATCAATTCCAGCTATTCCTTATAGGAGCGGTGGTTGACTGATTACCAACTTGTAGTTTTAAAGTGTCCCTGACACAAAAATTGATTTTCAGTGCATTAATAGTAATCACTTAGAGTTTTCATTGTTTTAGTGAAAGAATTTTTTGATTTCATTAAAAGCGAGAATTTTGAGCGGTTTAAAACATCCAAAAATTAGCTTTTCACAGTCCCAAATCCGTGGTTTTTATGGGCTAGAACGAGTACTATTTGTTACGTAAAGCAAGGGAGTCATTAGACATTTCTCACAAGTTTTCTCACTTTGTTCGTGCGCGTTTTAATTCAATTTGCAAATAAAACTAGTCTTGAAAGATTTGCATAAGTTGATTGCTTTATCAAGATGGAAAATATGGTCTTGAACTGCTGCGCAAATACTCTTCAGAATCTTCCTGGATACCCAGGAATGAAATTTACAGCACGACAAAACGATATGAGAACATCTGAGGCCGGTTGTGAAAAACTTTTAACTACGTTTTAACTACGATTTTGTGGTTAAAAGTAGTTAAATCTTGCATTGGCGATTCTGGTTGGTTGATATTCGTACTTAACTATAGGTAACTTTAACCACATTTTTATACAACCGGTCCCTGACAGCCATTCCCCTTGGCTAGGTGGTGCAGCAGGAGCACTTTATACCAATAATTTTGAAGGTAATGCATCGAAACTATGTACCACTGATTTTCGTTCTTTTCATGTATCTTTTCAAAACAAGAATACGTACTGATTTACTATACAGAAGAGTGAAGCAGGTGTAGCCCAGTTAGCCAGTTTGCCTTATCGTCCGCAGGACCGTGAGATATGCTAAAGTCATAGGTTCGAGCCCTCTGCGAGCTTATTTTTCATAAAAAATCAAAACTCAAAAACTATGATTAGTTTTTATATTTTCATCGATTTTTGAAATTAGAAATATTTTGAGAATGCGAGCACGGTGTCCCAGAGCTCGTAATCCAGAAGTAAGTGTGTCAAAACTATTTCCTGTGCATGGAGCGTCGGGAAACATGGTTTACTGATAACTAATTTACAAATTTTTTTCGTTTGTGTGTGTTATTGTTCAGCAATGTCGCCGGGTAATATGGTAGAGCCAAGAATTTCGATTTACATGGGCAAGGTAGGGCAGTCAAAGCGTGTTGGGCCCATAATGCTAAAGAGATGGGGATCCACAATATATACTACAAGTCAAGTGTTTTATTGCAGCCTGATGCCTTGACATCAGTTTTTTATGATACAGCTTCTCGAACAGGAATAAATTGTATATATTGCTTTGCTTGTATGTTGCTGATCGTGTGAAGCAGTTCTTGCACAGCTAGTTTCTGTAATAGACCCAGTCTCTAAACAGTACAGCGGAATGTGCGAAAGCCGAGGATCGGGACCCTCTAAGAATCCTTTTTTTAAATAGAAATGTTAAATTTGCAATCAAGAACTAAAACTGGGTTTTTACTTTTTCCGTAACTTTGAAATGACAAATCTGTTGATGTTAAAAAAAGGTGGCGCAGTTAAAGTGTGCTGAGCCAATACTTCGGACGTCTATAGATCAAAACTAGTTTCGGCTATCTGGTGAACATGCCGGTTGAGCTCTTCTATGCTGCCTGATGCAGTGACATTATTTCTTTACAATGGATCTCTTCAACCCACAAAACGTACTGAATTACCAGCCACGATTCCGTAAACGTGAAGCTTCACTTTTTGTCATTTTTTTATATTAGAGACTTTTTGAGGTACTGAGCAGGGTGGCACAATGGCGAAACGTGGAGGTCCAGTGTTAGAATCCTTCAAGAGCACTTTTTTGTAAAAATACGAAATTCGCAAGAACGAACTCTATTAAAGTTTTCACTTTTTTATTGTTCTGAAACTAAAAATATGTTGATCTTGTGAGCAGGGCAGCGTAGTGGAAGCATGCTGAAAGAAGGCGACGGATGAAATCTATTTCCTTCTGCATACATGACGTCGCAACCATTGTTCTCTGATTATATTGTTTTAGATATGAGAGCATAAAACAAACAAATCAGACCCATTTACTACCGGTCGACGGCTTTGTGGTGGCCTCATGCACTGATATTCGTTTTTTAGTACGAATCTGTTCAATCAGGAGTACTTACTGACTTACTATATATAAAGCGTTCCAAAACGGGGAGCTTCCGTAGTCCAGTTAGTCAGTGCTTCGTACCTTTATGCAGAACTACATGCAGGATATGCAAAGGTCGAGGGCTCGTCCTCTTCTGGGAGCAACTTTGGCAAAAAAGAACTTTAGCTGGGATTTCACTCTTTTACATAGATTGTACCGTGCATGGTTTTGAGATAGTGAGCTGAGTAACCCAGTAGAAGCGTGATGGATCCATAACCCAGAGGTTAACGTTTCCTGCTATGTACGTTGCGTCGGCAACCGTTTTTTCTGTTTGTTAATAAAGAGCATAAAATAAACGTGTCAGAGTTAACGATCTAAGACGCGGTATTGCACGATTATGCAGCATAGATTTTACTGCATAACTAGTTCTATAAGCAATGCTAAATTGCTAAGCGCTGTTATAGGTCGAGCTCTTTGTGGCAACCTCGTGCATTGATATTAATTTTTTTGAGGCAGATCTTTTCAAACGGGTTACGCACTAACTAATTAGGGAGTTTGACCATCATGTTTAAAAGCTACGGCGAATGGTAGAGTCGTTTTTTCTTCGCAAACTTTCTTCGCTTCTCATCTTTTTGGATTTTTTTAGTTTCCACTTCGTGTTAAATAACTTTACTTAACAACCTCTGCTAACTCAAGTAGTTTATCTTTGCTTTACTGTCCTTATGTTGGCAAACTATTCTTGGCCTGTCACTGCCTGTGGTCTGACGTTTGTCGAAAAAACTGTAAACTTTAGCTTACGTCTCCGTGAACTTTCAAGAGGTGGATACTTATAAGGAGTACTGCAGGATATGCCAAGGTCAAGGATTTTCAGCTAGAACTAAGTTTGTTTAACTAGGTTTTTACTTTTTTCATAGTTTTGTATCTACAAGCAGGGTGGCGCAGTGGAAGCGTGCTGGGCCCATAACCCAGAGGTCAGTGGATCAAAACCATTCCCTGCTATTTGTGAAGCGTTTGGAAACGTATTTCATTAGTCGTTGAAATTTTCCCATATGTTCCGACGTCTTCTTTTAGTGCAGTGCAGCAGACTAGTATGGAAAACGTGAAGGCTGCCGAGTGTGGGAGTAGGTTTACCCAGCAAAAGCGTTTTGGACCCATTCCGCAAAATAAGAAGCAGTAGCAGAATAAGGTCCACTCAGCGGTGCAACATGTTCTTGTCTTTTCATGCAATATTATGTTGTTTACTTGACAGAAGGCGAAGCAGCGAGCCAAAAGAGCGTATTTATTGGCCAGAAAATGTCAGTATCTCGCCAGGAAAATGGCAGCCGACATGCGCTAATGCGACATGTGGGAGGGCAGAAACCTCAAAGCTTCTTACGTAAGTGAACCTTGCCACTTTTTGTATGGATCTGTATTCTGTGCTAAACTGTTAAAGAGCACTACGTCAACGAATCCAAATCGTATGCTACAAATCAAGTATCTTCCCGCAACCTCATTCAATGGTATCATAACTTTATGAAATTTTCTTTTGAACAGTAATACGTACTGATTTACTGTGTATATACCAGTGGTATATACTGTATGGAGTTGTGGGGCTCCCGTGGCCCAGTTGGTTAGTGCATCGTACTTATAGGCAGTATTAAATGATATGCGAAGGTCGAGGATTCGATCCCCTCTGGGAGCACATATTTTTCAAAACATGACTAATTTGCAAAATCGAACTAACTCAGTTTGCACTTTCTTTCCCAGTTTTAAAACTAGAGATGTGTCGAGACAGGGAGCAGCGTGGCGCAGTGGAAGAGTGCTGGGCCCATAACCCAGAAGTCAATGGATCGAAACCATTCCCTGCTAATTGCTACACATTAGCAAACGTAGTCTTTTTGTCATTCATTTGTAAGTTTTTCCCTTCTAGTGTATAGGGCAGTCCAGCAGATTGACAGGGAAAAGGTGAAGACTGTGATTCTTGGAGTACGGTTGCCGAGCAAAAGCGTGTTGGACCCGTACTGTCAAAGAGCATGGCAGATCCACATTGTATTCTACCAGTCAATTATTTCCTTGCATGCTCATTCACTGATATCATATTTTGATGACAAATCTTTCTGAAGAGGAATATGTACTGATTTGCTAATTAGACAAATGGAATATGTGCTTCCTGTGGCTCTGTTGGTTAGTGCGTCATCCTTATAAGCAGTGCTGGGGGGATATGCGAAGATAGAGGTTCATATCCCTCTGGGAGCGTTTTTTTTCAAAATATAACAAATTTTTGAAATAGAACCAAATGGGTTTGCACTTTTTTGATAGTCTTGAAACTAGAAATGTGATAAGAGAGTGAGCAGGGTGGCGTAGTGGAGGCGTGCTGGGCCCCTAATCCAGAGGTAGTAGAGGTCATTGGATCGAAACTAATTCCGGCAACATACCAAGCGTTGAGAAACGCTATTCTCTGATTATTAATATGTAAATTATGCCCGTTTCAAACACCGCGCCACTGCCGCGTTGAAAGTGTTAAGAACAATGGATAATGAAGGGTTTCAGCCGATTACCTATCGCTTTTAATGCATTCGGCGCGGTAGTAGCGCGACGTTTGAAACGGGCTCTTAATAAAAGCATGAAATGAACGGATCAGACCGATTTACTGCCAAGCAAGTACTTGTTAGCAGCCTGATGCACTGAAAGTACCCATCTCTGATCAGTTGCTGTTAAAAGGACTGCGTACTAATTTGCTGTGACAGACTTTCGAAAACGTTTCGATTCCGTGGTCCAATCAGGTGGTGCATTGTTTTAACAAGCTTTATAACGGGATAGGTGAATCTAGATGGTTCGACTTCCTACGCGAGCACTTTTTTTTCAAAACTCAAGATTTGCAAACTAGAATCCCACCAGGGTTTTCACTCTATTCATTTTTCTGAAAGTAGAAGATTAAGTTTGTGGGTACAGTATCGCAGTGGATACGTGCTGGGGCAGGTTTTTCGAAGTGCGTTTAGCTCAGAAGGTGGATAAGTTCAAACCAGACATCATATTTATCTATTTCTTGAATAATGCAATTAAAACTTTTTAAACTGAATACAATAATTATCATGTATTTACCTTTTGTTTCAAGACCTGTTCACGCTATCAAAGTTTCTATGATCAAAATAGAAATTTTTCACAAGGAGGTTATTGGTTCTGAAAAATTTGGAGTAAATATCAGTGTGAAGTCGTTCAGTGTTTATCACTGTATTCGTTCCCTTAAATATTATTAAATATTATTAGCAAATCCTTGAAAACTTAGGATTTACCTATCCGAAATTTCCACATTCATCACAGAAACTTTGACAGAGTAAACCGGGCCTTAAAACATAAGATTTGATTTGAATGTTTTAGAAGATGCGTGGGAGTGTTTTTGAATTCTGATATTTCCACCATAAACTAACTGGCTTCGAACAACCGGCTCCTCCGCCATAAATCAGAAGTCAGTAGATCAAAACCAGTTCTTAATATTCATGTTACCATTGAAGAAAGTAGGTCACTGACTGCTTTTCTTAATTTGCTCTAAAAGAAGAATATGCAATCGTTAACGAATAACTATTTCGTTTAATCCTGCTCCTGGGGCACAGATCCTGCTTTTCTCTTAGCAGCAGCAAAGCGTAACACACGCTGAGTCATTCTACTGCAAGTCGCATGATACTATTCGGTGTGATAGAAGCTTCAAAACGATAAACTTGTAGAAATATAACGAATTTTTATGCCTGAGATCTGCGTTAAAGAATTTTAGTAGTGCTTTATAGTCTCGACCGTTTGAGGATACTAACTTTATTTCAGCAAATTCTTTTTCATGATACTGATCTATACAGTATTTTAGAATTGCATCAGTTTTATTCACTAGACTCACTCTATAAAACAAAAGCGTTTTCAACTTAAAACTTTTATATACAAACGCCAAGTTAACAGCTTGTGTTTTTATTTTGAAATGGACAAGAATGATTGCTTGTTCAAGTAGTCGTGATGTTATGACAGTAAGTGATAAGGGATGACAGATCCGATAGAAGAAGAGATAGTGGCGTCTGTGCTTATCTTAGGGACCTTCTACTCTAAATCTGCTTGACTGATTTTTCAAGTCCCACTTTTGAATCCCTGTGGTTTCTTTTGAACCAGCGTTGTTTTCCCGTAGCCTCGATTCTATCGTTTTGGGCATATTTTATCACCCACCCGGAAAGGATGACATTGATTTGCAAACTCACATTTCAGAAAATCATCACTCCATTATTTCCTCCCACCCAAATGCTGGTATTATTTTGACTGGGAACTTCAGTCAGTTAAACATCAACGGTTAAGTTCCTTCCTTAACTTTAATAAGCAAACTGTTGACAAATCCACAAGCGGTAGCATCATTTAGACAAAGTATTGACGAACATCTCAAAATACTACCACACTCGTAACGTTGTTGCCCCTCTTGGTGCCTCAGATCACAATTCAATAGTCTGAATCCATTCACGTTCTACGCAATTTCCAACTCAAGATCCTCTCGACTCGTGAGAGACGCGAGACCGTCCAAACGAAGAGCTGTGAGTGAAAAGTTGAGTCAAGTCAACTGGTCTCCACTGTTCCACCAGCAATCCTGCACTGAGCAGTTAGAGTTTTTAACTGGTACCATTAACAAGGTTTTTAAGAAGTATGTCCCTCTCAGACAAATGAAGTCGACTCCAGTGACAAGCCGTGGATTACGTCAGAGATTAAACCTCCGACAATAAAGCGGCAACGAGCTTGGTCCAAAGGGAATAATATCCCGTTTAAGCACGTTAGGAACATGATGAATGTTAAGTGTAGAAACGCTCGTAGCTCCTACTACAATTAGAATATTGCTGGTGTGCAGCAATCCAACCCTGAAAGTGGCGGTTAACAGCAAAAAAGATCGCTGGTCCCTCTTCATCTGAAGGTCCTAAACGTTGATGTATAATAATCGTCCCAAACAAGGTAAAAATTGACCAACCTGTTTAATGATAAATTCGTTGCTGTTGGGTCGATCCTTTCACCACTTGATTGGACCGCGCTTCCTGTTGATGCCTATCCTTCTGAACTCAGCATATCCGTGGAAGACGCCGAAGCAGCATTTCTTTCAACAAAACTTCATTCTGCTGCAGGTCCCGACGAAATACCAGCGTGGTTCCCCCATTAGAACGCTGTCTCTCTGTGTCGTCCACTGAGCTCCACCCTCAATATGACAATTCGTCAAGACTTCGCCCCTTCTCTATGGAAATCAGCTAATGATTCATCAATACCAAAATCTTCTCCCGCTCAGGACGTTGACTCTGATCTTTGTTTCATCTCCTTCACGGCCACAGTTAGAAAAATTTTGGAGTCTTTTCTTTATTGTTGCATGGCTTCTTCAGTTATTAGGGAGCTTACGTATCCACGACTTTGCGGACGACGTCGCCTTTGTTTACGTCGTCTTGATGACGACGTCGACGTTTCCTGCCGTCGTTCAAAATAACGTTACGCTCAGTAACTTTTGAACCTGACTTTCGAGAAAAGCATCATTTTATGCCTGGTTTTATGCCATTTGCAATAATTGGGGCTAATATTTATGTTTTCGTGTTTCTGCGATTGATTTCTCTTAGAAACGATTGGTTTTACGGTATCTGAACATGATTATAAGAAATTAAGAATATGAGTCCCCAAAAATTATCGTGTCTGGCTGTGGTTGTGTATAAATGACCAAAAAGCATAAGAAAGTTTAAGCCTTTCGAAAAACCAAAACATTGGACTAAAAACAATGTTACCTTTATTTAGATAAATCGATTAATCAATGCATAAACTGTCAGACTCTCTTACTTTTTTCTGTCCATCGCGACAATACGTGGACGCCTTCAATAGTGTAATTTTCACGGTGTCGACGTATTCAGGACGTCGTCAAGTTGTTTACAGCGCATGCTCTGTAGTGTTCCTTGACATACATCCGGCAGACTAAGGCGACGTCATCCGGAAAGTTGTGCGTACGTAAGCTTCCTAATAGAAAATTTGATCAACCCTCTTAAATTTGGCTCTCAACGAGGCTCTAGCGCAAGCATAACTCTCGTTCACCTCCTTCATAAGTGGTACAAAACATGCGATGATCCAGGAACATCATTGCGGATCTGCTTATCAGATTTTTCAAAGGCCTTTGACCGTATCGATCACAACATCTTATTGAGGAAACTTCAGCAGGTGGCTTTACACCCAGTTCTTATCAGTTGGATCGCTGACTTCTTATCTAATAGACAGCAGAGAACAAAGATTGTACAAGACTACTCTACTTGGAAACATATTGGAGCTGTTGTTGCGCAAGGAACTAAACTGGGTCCGTTACTTTTCTTGATAATGGTAGACGATCTTATCTTGCCTAGCGAACTCATCAAATTCGTCGACGATTCCACAGCATAGGAAGTCCTATACAGAGACTCTCAATATAATCTCCCCTTGATAAGAACATGACATTGAACGCTTCAAAAACGAAGGAGATGCACGTGTGCTTCTCATCTAGCCCACCTTCTTACTCACCAATTGTGATTAAATAATCAGACTGTCAGCATCGTTAAAACATGCCAAGCTGCTAGGTGTTATTATCTCAGATGACCTGAAATAGAACTATCACATCGACGCCATTTGTAGGAGAGCTTCCAAGCGCCTATACGCCCTACGAATGTTGAAAAGAACTGCACTTCAGTTCCGGGCTCCGTTGTTCTTAAGGTTTATTGCACGAGTGTTAAAGACCACTTTGTAGTAAACGTCCCAGTTTGTAATACCTGTCCCACTTTGTAATAAAACTGTCCCAGTTTGTAATACCTGTCCTACTTTGTAATAAAACTGTCCCGCTTTATTATAAAAGAAGAACACAGTTCCACTTTGTAATAACAGTTGCACCTTTGTTTAATAAACAAAAACCAGTCCCAATCGGTAATACTGACTTTTCCGTTTTGTAGTAAAAAGAATTACGATTTTCATGTTAAAAAGTGAATAAACTTAATGTGCTATTCCGAATGAGTGATAATTGCACTTAGCCAGAGTTCACTTTATTTTTCTCAGTAAATTAGTAGGAAAAGCTACAATCTTTATTTGTTGACTATGGTGCTACCTCTTGTTATCGTGCATCTTACATTTGTGCTGTGTAAAACCTATAATTCTTTTAAATATTTATATATTTATGTACATATAACGTACATATTTCCATAAATATATTTTCAATAAAAATCCCAATGAAACGTAACAAGGGACAAGTTAAGCCATCCAGACATTTTCCAACCCAGGTAGAACACTGGCTTTTCATACAAAACCTATTTTAAATTATATATATTCATACATATAAACCTTTCTCATAAATTTTCATATAAATTTTCACGCAAATTTTCAGAGAAATTTTGTAGTGATTTTTGACGATAAATTATTGATAACACTATGAAAAAATTATGCAAAAATTTGGTTGTAACACTTAATTTTTTTAAAATTCATGGGTCAAATTTACGTATGCGTGAATTTTTTTAAAAACCTCTTGTTATAAAAAGGTGAGGAAGGAAGGCAACTCGTCCAGTATACATGTCAAATATGCGCTGTTTCGACCTTAAACTAGTAAGAGAGAAGGCTACTATTATTACAAAACCAAAAAGTCAATATTACGACCTGGGACTGGTTTTTCCTATAAGATATAGTGGTACAGCTGTTGTTACAAAGTGGAACTGTGTCCTTTTTCTACTATAAAGCAGAACAGTTTTATAACAACGTGGGACAATTACTACAAGCTGAGACAGTTTCATTACAAAGTGGGATAGGTATTACAAAGCAGGACAGTTTTATTACAAAGTGGGACAGGTATTACAAACAGGGACGTTTATTACAAAGTGGTCCTTAACACATGAGTATTAGACCTACCCTGGAGTTAGCATGTGAAGCGTGACACTACAACGTTCCTGGGTACCTGAGTAATCATATAGAACAGATCCAGAAGCGAGCTCTCCGAATTATTTTCTGCTTCCTTACCTATGGCCAAACGATGCTATCCGCCAACGTTCCCATCCTTGTACGATTGGCGAAGCACCCTTTGCGAACGACTTTTCGACAGAATGTTTGATACATTCAGGACATAAATTAAACTTACTTGTTCCTACTCTTAGGGTCAATGAACACAATATACGCCACAATAGGCGTTTCAAGGTTCCAGTTTGCAGAAAAGACTGCTACCACAAGAGTTTTATACCGTCGGTAGCAACGCTATATGACACAAAGTAGTTTTACCTCTTAGCTTAACGTAACCTTAAGTCTTAGCTTAATACTCTGAATTACTTGACACTACCCTTTTGCAGTTACATAGTATTTTCATGGGTGGAAAACCATTTTAATCTCAAGCTTATATTATAGCTGTTTTAAATTGGTTGTTATGTGAGTTATGTATTGTTGTGAATTGGGTATCAACGAAGTAAACAACGTTAGCCAAATTTGTCTATACCCACCGACACAACAGCTCACTTGTACGTAGAAAACGGTGGTCCATCAGTGATTCCAAAATGCGGATCACCAATCTCACTTTGAGGATCATCGAATTTTTCTCTACCATCAGTATTGTTAGGTTTGAGATTAAGATTTTAAAGAACTAATTTTTCAGTCAAAGACTGAATTGCAAAGGTTTAAAGATTGAAGGATAAAAAGTCAAATTGCAACAAAAAAATAGCTGTTGAGGTATTTACATAGTAAGTTATATTATCGCATGACACACCCGTGATAAGTTAAATTTCCATTCACTAATGTTGAAGGCTTTACCGCTACCAGCAATTATAAGTCATTTGCTAACCTGTAAGCTCTACACTCTTACTCCACGAAAGGAGTATTGCGTATCATTGTTTAGAGGGACAATGGAATGTAAATTACGCGTTATATCAATACAGATTGTCTAAAATTATCCCCTCACGGATCCTCTTTCCTTGTAAACGACGAAATCACACCGGCACGGTCCACTGCGTTATTATGGCAGCAATCTGGGAAGATTATTTGTAGGACCCTGCGTTCGATCCTCTCAATATGTTCTTGTAGATATTGGGGCAAACAGTAGCGCTATTTTTCGCACATGCATTTCAAGATTTGTCTGATGAATGTGCTGAGCACTCGCACTATAGTCTAGGACCTGTATAAGAGTTTGTATGCACTTCATTTACCACAGGCAAACTCAACTGTTTTAGGGTAAAATGA
>JAOBYK010576001.1:0-11718 GCA_025434845.1 Phenganax subtilis
CCCAAAACACGGAGTGATAAACTAGATTTATTACCCGAAAGCTATACTCCAACATCATCTCGCTACACGCAGGTTAATACGAATTACAACCCAGTAATCGATCGAGATCTAACTGTCGGTAGCATGTCTGAAGGCTCAAGTTTCTATACCAACGATTGGCTGAGTCAAGACCTAGTTTCCAGTCCTACAGACAGCAGCTTCGCGGAGCGGGCAAGCTTTTCAAGTATATGTGATCAAAGTTTTGATGAGAGTCATTTCCTAAATGACTTTTGTATAGACTCGGTCTTTGAACACGAAACTAACAACGCATTTTACAATTAAATGTAGTTAGCTCGGCTTACTGGAAAGTCAAGCTCGCATACACTCTAAACTGTCGTAAAGATAGAGTTACGAGCTTTCTCGGCGGTCAAAATACACTGCAGTTTAGGCATTGTCATTAGTAGAAATGCTAATGATTTCTATGAAGTTATTTGCTAAGAAAACACGGTATATTATCTTCGCCGTACACCTCTCATAGAAATCATATAGTTTATCTGCTAAGGGCTGGTTTTTATATCGTCGTAATTGTCGTAAACATAGGGTCATGGTCCTTCTAAACAGCTGAATTAGAACACTTTCCAACCAATTATAAAGGCAATTATTCGCTGATAATTTGTAAGTTATTTATCAAATTTGCTGCTAATGCTGGTGCAATAATTCACTCTACTAAAAAGACAGTAACAAGCAAAGTATTTATAGTGAATGGTCATGTTTTTCCTGCCTTCAATTGTGAAAGCGAAATTCCAAAAGAATTTGATACACAATAATGAATGCGGACAAGCGGTAAAGTAATTGATTCGCATGCATTGCAATATATAATTAAAATGAAGATGACAGATTATCAACAAAATGGTAGTAGTAAATACTGATAGTACACTTCCTTAACTCTATTCTTTTACATTACCATAGCGTAACTCTCGCTAATGGATGGGTTTCATATCGTCGTAACTGTCGTACAGACAGAGTCATGATTTTTCTAAATAGCTGAATTAGAATAGTTTTCAACTAATTATTAGAAAAGAAATTATTAGTAGATAATATATAAGTTTTCTATAAGAATTCCTGCTAAGATAGAATATTTTCGCATTTACGAGGGATCGTGAGTTCTGGTTTACAACAATTATGACGATATGAAAATCAGCCCTACAAGCAGTACCAGAGGAAGGCCAAACTTGCATTTACCGTGAGGAAATGATATTCTGCATATACCGTATTTATTCGAATAAACGCCTCCCTCGAATAAACACCGCAGGAGAAGCAAAAACATTATTAAACGCCGCCCTTTTTTTCATCCATGCGATGGCAATTCGAAGCAGTCATACCTAAGCAGTGAAAGACCCAGTGTTGCCCTGTTGTTCAGCTGTTAGTTAATTAATAAATTGACAGTTGTTACCAAATTTGCAATAAACACCACCCTTAAATAAACGCCACACCTGAGTCGTCAAAAATTTAATAAACACCGCGGCGTTTATTCGAATAACTACGGTAATTGTAGTTATTTTTTGTGTAGTAAAAAACACATAAACTAGGAAGACTAATTCAACGAATTTATTTCTTACACGGCTTAAACGCATTTTGAAAAATATGGCTCAGACGAGATTTGATCTTGTACTTTCGCGATAATAGTTTGCCGCTCTACCCGTTAAGCTACTACGCCTTCGGGGATTGGAGGCGAATCAATAGGAAGAATAAGTTTGCTTTGTATGGTCTTTTGAAGAATATTAACGTCTAGATCTTTATAAAAACATAATACTAATAGTAGATTATTCATTCCGGATCTAGAATGAATTAAATACTAACTATTACTGTCTATGCTTGTTTCTTGATCGGATTGGCTAATATCTATCTATTGTCGGCGTCCATGTCAAGGTCAGGGATTGTACAAAGTTATATAATACACGAATCATTTTGAAAAATTGTAATACATCACTTACGCAAAAAGTTCATCTCTGTAGCTTTTGTATCGCCTAGTAAAGTTTTTTCTGGAAATGACATGAAGATTAGAAATGCAAATGAGTTCGTTTTCATTTTACAAAACTTAAGTGGCCAAAAAATCTGCCGTAAAGACGAGGTTTCAGCAAAACATGATATATTACAACTCTTCTTTAAATGATTCAAATACAAATACAACCCCAAAACTTGATATTGGTATACTGTAATTTTGTCCAACAAAAACAAATAACAACCGGCAATGAAAATGAAATTGCAACAGAAGATCAAGACAAAATGTTGAAAAATACCATGCATAATTATGACGCAGGCGAATACACGAAGAGTATAAAAGGGAAGAAAATTAAGTTGATTGGCAATACATTAAGGAGGGCATAGAGGAGCACTAGACCCACTAGACCTGTGTATTCTCGCTTATAATCAAGCCATAATAACCGCAACAAAGGCACCAAAAAATGTCTTTCTCAAAACCATATCGCCCTCATAAGCCTCGTTTTAAAGACTGGTTGCTGTATATTCTGGACAATGATTTGAGCGAAGATGCAAGGTGGCACGATCGTTTGCGTAGGACAGCAATCATAAGATGGCCTCACAAATCCCGTGGTACATGGAGGATAGAGAAAGATGCAAGACTCTTTAAATTGTGGGCAATCACATCAGGGAAGTATCGTAATGGCATTGATACACCAAATCCAAAATCATGGAAGTGCAACTTCCGAATGAATTTAAACATTTGTAAAAATATCGTGGAGCTTAAAGATGAGAGAATTGCTAAAGGACCAAATGCTTGTCGTGTTTTCAAATTTCTCGACAGAAGGACAACCGAATCTTGCTTTTATGCAAGAACAGGTGAGTGCCCTACCTACAGCCCTAGCATATTTAAGTCTCGTGCTACAAATACATATACCGGTATCTAGTACATAAATACAGATCTCTAGCTTGAAATCTAAAGATCCAGCAAAGTTTGTTTTTCAAATATCATTGCACACACGAGCAAGTGCACTAGAGAAGAAACTTTTCACGAAAAACTTGACAAGTTTTATACCGAGGTCACTTGCTTCTTGACAAAGTCGTCAAAAACAACTTGTTCGTCGCACACACAAGCAAGTGGATACTTCAAGAGACTTGTCAAGGACAAGTTGATTGCACCACAACAACTTGTATGCCGTCAAAGAATACTCACATTTTTTGGGAAGTAGGAAGTCCAAAATATTAGCATTGTTTAAAGGTCTAAATATGTAAAACAAAACAATTTCAGTTTTAAAAATGCAAGTTGGTACTGCGTACCAATGGTCGAAAAACCAATTAAGAGTCGCTGCCTTTAATTGTTTGAAAAATGAAAGTGCAAGCAAGCACTTTGAAATGTACATAATTATCATGTTAAAGTCACAGAGTGTCCAAGTGAAGGGTACTTCAAAGTATCTAATGAGTTCTTAGAAGTTGTGAAAGTGATATATAAAATTGATATTGAATACTTGAACTCGTTAAGAATCTTGTCAAGGAAAACTTATTAGTTTGACGCAGAGGTAAGTGATCTTTTCAAGGAATACTTAAACAAAAAGTTAGGAAATGACTTTTCTCATTCAAATAGAACGAAATGCAAGCTTCACGCCCCATCAAAGGCAATTTTACACTGCAGAGATTCAAGAGAGACCAGAACATTACCAGCACGTTGATATACTACACCACAGAATAGAAGACTTTTGTTCAGGTGAGTAAAAAAACACGTTTATCATAAAAACTTATGTAAAGCTATCTGGTTATTCAAAGGCATCAAAATGAAGCATCTCGTTTGGTTATTTTTTCACCACATACAAGATAACTGCACGTATAATGCAAAACACCATTCTCTCATGATGAATTGAACACTATCATTCGCTGGCGCAAAATACTTTCAAGTAAAACCTCGGACATGAAAATCTTAAATCTTATCTTTTTCTAAAGATATAGACGAAATTCCCCCTCAAGTTGTCGAAGAATACTGCAAATTGCCACACCCACCGTTGGGTGCAGAAACCCCCTTGACCGGTTTTGAACCGGTTGAACAAGATCATTCCCTCAACTTGGAACACCTACCAACTAGTTGTGAAACAAGTATGACCGGTTTTGAGCCTGTAGAACAAGCTCACCTTCTTAACTGTCAAATCTCGCAAAGCAATTCTGAGAGCAGTCTAACCAGTTTGGAACCTGTCGAACAGGATCAATCACCTCTGAAATTAGCCATAGACAGTTACGAAGCAAGTGAACTGACCAAAATGGCGAATAACTTGGTAGCACCAATGGCTAGCTTTTGTCAAACTCATATCTAACAACTGCCTGACTTAGTTAGGTCTTTAAAAAACACAAAGCAATAGACACTCCGTAAATGTTCAGCATTCTATTCCAAACATTTCGACAAGTTATACATGTCATCACAATTTCTGCTGATGATAACATGCATAACTTTTCGAAACGTTTAGAATAAACTGTTGACGATTTAAGAAATGTCAATTGTTTTGCGTGTTATTAAAATACTCTAGGGCAGTCGTAAGTTTTAGTTTAAAACCTACTCGTGTAAAATAGATTAACCCTTTAACTTATCATGGATTTTTCAACATCGTATTCACGACTGAAAAATTTATTAATCAACCAATGTACAGTTTCGTGTGAAGCATAAGTGTGATTTTGCTTGGCAAAATAAAAGTGCAGGGCATAAATCCATCAAACGCTGCATGTTTAGATCCACCGACTGTAGCTAACTGCCGTTTCCTGACATACGCGAGAAATATACGCCTGTACAAGAATGACTCTCTTACAATTGGAACTGTTTTAATGAGCCTGTGTTTTATATGTTCGAAAAGGTCCTAAAGATTGAGTACGATCTTTCTCAACACTCGCAATACGACAGTTTAAAACAAACTAAACCTAAGCGATCAATTGCATTATCTTGGCCGGCAATAGTGTAGATTACACTTCAAAATATTCGATCCCATTTAGCACTGCGATTTCTCTTTATTCCCTCCAAATGCAGTGAATATATAGCAATGTGCTGTATTTGAAGTGAATAAAAAGACATTGCATTGTTAAATCTCGCCTCCTATTTCTCGCATAATAGACCTTACCGTTTATTCACTTTTTACCCAATGACCTCGTTTTCATGTCAATTACTTATTCATGTTTCGTGCTTAATAGGGCTGAAAATCACATTGTTATTGAGCCTAAGTTCAACAAGAAACAAATTTGTCCAGGAATGCATTGGAATATAGTCTTTATCTGCCCTTGATAAGCTAAAATACGTTTTCATGGAAACGAGGCCATTGGGTAAAAGAGAATGTGTAATCGGTAAGGGCTATTAATATTACACTACAGGCTGCAAGCAGCACTTGTATAATCAATAATTATCAGCGCAGCAAATTTTAACACAATTACAAATCTTGTTTTCAACCTCAAACGAATTATAACCTTGCAAGTATCTGCCAAAGTTTGCTGCTGGTAATCGTGTGAAGATTGCTTTTTCACGAGGGGAAAAAGTTTTACAAAGCAATGAAGGGCATCGCATTAGCTACTCCAACCCCGTGACAGGCTACGCGTAGAAGCAAAATAGCATGATCAGATAAATGAACGTTTTAAAAAACTCACCAAAAAGTGAATCGAACTCGTTAAACTTTGATCTTTAATAGGATTTGACTTTTATTTGGTATCTTCCTTCTACAGCTTTACAGAAACTAAACACAAAATACAGCTTTACAGAAACTAAACACAAAATACAGGGAAAATGATAAAATTAATACGTTGTATAATTATACAGGTCAAGAAAAAAGGCCCATTAGCTTATTACACATATATGCTAATCAATGTAAACGCCAGAGATGAAGTCAAAGTTAAGTAATATTCGTGTCCAATCAAAGAGGTGATTCAGTGGACCTTTAACCTTATAGACAAAATTTCAAAAAAGTTTGAACTGGGAAAATCTTTTGCCACAGTCGGAAAGAGCATCCTGAATTTAGTAAAACTGCCAAGTTTGGATGCGGAATGTTGTAAAATAAGGAAAATATAGCCGTGCAAAGTTGGCAAATTTTGTATATTTTTCTGTTACGTGCGGGAAATGGATACCCAAGTCCTCGAATGGGGTATCCATTTGGCAATGTCTCTTGCTACCTCACTGGGTGACAATGTACACTTTGTTTCATGCTTGTATACTCCACTCTGCCAAATGCCAGTAATCAAATAGTTTTTAAAGGTGTGGCAGTCGTAGAAAGTTAGTGCTCGGAATACCACAATGAAAAACTAATTTACATTTGCAGCTGCCGTCGCAACTGTCTCAAAATTCTTCACAACACTATTTTTCATACAGGCATAAAAATTTCTTCAGCCCCCAGGGCAAATTGCTAAAGGTAACAGCAAAAGCACAGTCAATTAAAAACAACCACAGGATTCCTTTCACTCTAATGTGACTTTAACATAAAGTTAAAACATTTAAAAGTTTAATTAGAGGACACAAAAATCATTTATACATTATACAGAGGGTATTTTAGTAAGGGATGCTAGGTAAATAACAGGCTATTTTGTCCCATTTTTCATCTTAAATCTTTTGCAAAAACATTCTCTGACAAAGTTTGTTTACAGGTTAACAATCTTCTAGCACATCTATTGATGGTTTGCCCATGAGCCTATTGCATTACAATCTTAACCCATTAACTAGCAAAAGTCTCTTACTGCCGCAAATAAAATCATCTGGCATGAGGCAGGCGCTACAGTGGACAGCTTCAGTTTATTATTTTGTATCATAAATGGTGTCTATGCCTTCGAATACAAACCTCAGAGACAACGGATGGTATTTTATAGAGAAGTTATAACTCACTAAATAGAGCTTGTGTCACATTTCATTTGCCATATCAATGTCTTTCATATGGACTAAATTGCTTATTATTAAGGCTTTCGGCATTTAGCTAGCTTTATCTACTTCAATCCAGTCTTATAAGTGTAAATATTTTTGACCACAAAATATGAACGAATACATAAAGATATGCCAACATATTCCCGACATTTTGAAACCACTAAAGTGATCAAACTAAGCCGGATTTCGGTTAAAATTGACAACAAATGCACAAATACTATACAAGAATAGATACACCATATTATTATAAGAAAACTCACCTGTTAGTAGCATATTTGCAGCTATTTTTCAAAAGGTTTTTGAAGTGTAAATCCGAAATGTCAAATTTGAAAGTTGAGAAAAATTTTAAAATCAACGCGGTAAGACTGGGGAGAGTCAATTAAAACATAGTTTTCCCGCTAAAATTTGATCTCGTTAAATTTCTTCTCTAAACTGGACTGCTATTGCTCTTGGATAATTATTATGTCTTGTTCTATTTCACTAATCTATAAATTCTCTGAATTAAATACGGTGGAAAATTGACATAAATTAAGATAATTTTATAAATACAAAAATTTATTTGTATTTACTTCACTTTAACGCAATTTGAATGAATAGATCTCAGTCAATACAAGCCAAACGCATGTAAAAATAGTCCAAACATCTGTTTTTAAACAGGCCCAAACTATTTTACTGGAAAAAACATTGGTGATGCCTTAGAAAACAGTCTAAAAAAATCTGTAGATATTTAAGATTCAGAAAACTTATTTTGAAAACTTTAAAACCAAAAACCGTATTTTGAATTTTGTTGATAAATTTAATAATCATACACCGACCATTGCCGTTTATTAAAGCTTCCCATACTGTAAACTAGCTCTATCTTCTTCACTCTAGTATTGTAAATATAAATATTTCGATAAAATATGAAAGAAAACCGCAGTAACATTTCTATAGCACATGGCCATATTCGAGGCGATATTCATAATTTTCCTATGTTTAAAACCATTAAACTACGCCGACTTTCGACTAAAATTCAAACCAAATACACAAATACTAAACAAAAATAAGTACACCACTTTATTACAAAAAAACTCACCATTTGGTAGCATATTTGCAGCCATATTTCTTCGGGAAATTTTTAAGTGCAAATCTGAAAGATGAAAACTTTTATAACAAACACAGCAGGACTGAGGAGAGTAAATTAAAATGTATTTTTCCCGCCAATTTGATCTCATTTTAAACTGGACTACTATTGCTCACGAAAATTATGTAATTCTTTCGCAATTCTATTTTCGTTTGAATTAAAAATGGTGGAATGTAGACATAAATAAAGAGAACTTTAATAAATACAAAAATTTGTTGTTGACTCCAGTTTACAATTAGAATGAAATTTATTTGAGGAAATTGCCAATATGAATAGCGAAAACACATCAGCTCCACAAGGAAGCGAAACCTCTCTTGCCACCGAAAAGAGCCAAGAAGTTGAAATTTCTGCCTCGACATTCGAGCATAACGACAACACAATGAATGAATCGCATCCGAAACAAGTCATTGACGAAGCTAAAAATGTCCAGGAAGGCCTTTCTGAAGCTCTAGCGAATGAATCAAGCGATAGAAATTTAGAGACGCGAGTAGTACTGGACCAAACACCTGCTTTTAAACATGCCCAAAATATTGCACCGGAAAAAAACATTGATGATGCCTCCGACGACAGCTTGAAAACATCTGCAAATATCGAAAATTCAGAAAGCAAGGAGAAAGATGAAACTGCTTCAAATTTGAACTCAAACGGTGATAATACCATAAGTGATGATTCACCAATTATTGATGATTGTAATCAATATAATCAGGATATTAATAATAGTCCATACTATATCAAATGGATAGCTTGGAAAGGTCTAAAGACTCCAATTGTGACTCAAAATGATAATGGACCCTGCCCATTGCTTGCTATTATTAATATATTGTTGCTAAGGCGAGTCATTAAGTTTCCTAGTATGCAAGAAATGATTACGACTCAGCAGCTCATGGAGTACTTGGGAGATGTCGTGCTTAATGAAATACCTCAGGTGGTGTCTCTCTTCTATAAACTCTATTAATTGTGAATTGCAAACTGAACTAATTGTCTACTTAACTAGTTCTATCAGTCCTAAACTGTTCTCCTAGAGATTTACTAAGAGTCATCCCTTATTGATTCAGTGTTACTACAGCATGCTCTCAAAAACAATCTTTAGTATTTTATGAAAAAGTTTTATGATTTATTCCACAGAATATGGGCGAAGGAACGCAGAGAAATTTTGAGCAAAATATGCAAGATGCTTTAGTAATTTTGCCAAAACTGAACACTGGTTTGGACGTTAATGTTAAATTTACTGGGTATGCATGTGTTTTTTAACAGTTTGGAATTGATATGATGCAAAACTTGCTGTTAATAAAATGATGCAATGTTTATATTTCTAGTGTTGGTGATTTTGAATTCACACCTGAGTGTATTATATTTGACTTGCTCAATATCCACTTATATCATGGCTGGTTGGTTGATCCTCAAAATATCGAGTATAAATCTTCCATAGCTGGCCTCAGTTATAATCAACTAGTTGAGAAAATTGTGGCTTGTAAAGAATCAAGTGGTAACAGCCAACTAGCTTCCGAAGGTTAGTACTACTGCTTGTATACTAGTAATTGTCTTCTGTTCACCTTCATTTGTGTTTTGTTCATATTTTGACAGGCTTGTCTGCAGAATCTTTTCTAGAAGAAACAGCAAATCAGCTAACATATTATGGCATTTGTGAACTTAATGCTAAACTGAATGAGGACGAATTGTGTGTTTTCTTCAGAAATAATCATTTCAGCACATTGTACAAACACCAGGTTAAGATGCTATGCATTTTAGATTGCCAAGATTTCAAGTATGGCTTATATCTTATTCGCTCTAATTGAGTGTCGAGCGCGTTTTAATTAGGTTTCGCACGCGTTCTAATTGAGTCTCGAATACGTTCTAATTGAGTTCTAATGCGTTCTAACTAGGTTTCGAACGTATTCGAATTGAGTTTGGAACGGGTTCTAATTGAGTTTTGAACGCGTTCTAATTGAGCACTTACGCTGTGTTATGAAGTATTAAGTTTCGAACGCGTTCTCCTCATATCTCCTTATCTTTTAGGGTGAATTGTTTCTCCTACTTACGGACCAAGGGTTTTTAACGGAAGATAAAATAGTTTGGCAAACGTTGGCCAATGTCGATGGTGACGGTGTATTTGTAGACTATAACTTCAAAAGTTTACCAATGAGAAATGAGCCTGTTAGTAATCCAGCAGTTTCTAGCAATGCCGCATTATCGCAAGAAGATCAGGAGTAAGAACTAGACTTCATGTTATGCTCAGCTAGAATATGTTGCTCTTGAGAGCCCCTAACAGCAAATTCCAAATTCAATATATTTTTCAGCTATATGCTTGCTTTGTCCATTCATAATGACCAGCAACCGCAACAGCAATCTCAAGGACAAGATGTCCAACCTCAAATACCAGAACCATCTCAAAAAAGTGAAAGTTGTGCTCATGCAATGAGTGAACAAGAACTATTTGAGTATGAGCTTTATCAACTCATCATTTTTCATCAATTCTAAACTGTGATCTTTGTAGAGTTCTCGTAAGAGTCATCTCTTATTGATCCAGTGTTACTGCTGGTGGAAACGTTGGACTATGCGTATTATGGATGCCAGTTGTAGAATTCTCGAACTTTTCTTGTACTGTATAGTCTTCAATACGCCATGCAACTTCAAGAGGAAGAAGCGACTAATGTAAGAACTAGTCAACAACAACGAAGAGAACAGCCACCGCAGAGGAGAGCAAATCGAAGGCAGACTCCTCCACCTGCTGCTGCTTTACCACTAGGAAACATTCAACAACGACACAGTGCATCGGTAGTTTATCTTTGTTTTTTTATCTGTTTTTGTGGCGACACATAGTTCTGTCATATGAAGTGTTCTTCCTAAAGGCCCATGAACAGTTGTCCTTTCTTAATAACCAATCTATTAAAGTTGCTTTTTTATTTCACTCTTTCCAGAATTGTATCATCCTTTGAGCAAAACATATAGAAGATTCGTCACACTTTTGGAATAAATTTTCGCCGGAAATCGCCCAAGACGATACTACCACAAAATAGATAACATATGAGCACAGTTGTCTTACAATATTCTGGACATTATAAATGCAGTAAAAAATCATATTCAAATGGTACAATATGTATTGTATTAAATGTTTGTGCTATAAAATGTTTTGAACAATATCAATGGTCATCGTAATTATATTATTTTAAAATGATTGTCTGGTATCAAATACATTAATTTGAACGAGTTTACATTTTTAACATATCCACCAATTGTCTAAATTTCATAGCAAACGTACGCTCAAATTATCGCATCCCGCTTGGCAAATCTGTCAGATTCGAGAATAAAAGGTAGTTTACAATACCTTAGTGCGTCAATTTCAGAAATATAAGGCGTGAATATTTATTTTACAATTGTTTAAATTTCAATGACAACATTATGTAAAAATTTTTCAAAGGTAATCACAGATTAGTGGATTCGACCTCCATGATTTCTTACCACGATTACTTATGGCGATAGTCAATCAGATTTTTTAGTAGAAATCCCTATTCATCGGTATATTCAGAATTATCAGTCAAAGAAGCATCACGATGCAAAGGTAGACTGCTACGTTTCTCATCATTCGGCACCCCATTGTCAATGACATTAGAGTTAGCTCGATTCGCAGCCTCTTTTTTTGCCTTAAAACGAATGGCAACAAAAAAATATAGGATGGAATTAAGAACCATTAACCCAGCCAACAAGAAAAAATAATAAGACAAATAATGGC
>JAOBYK010576112.1:0-11718 GCA_025434845.1 Phenganax subtilis
CACATGCACCGTACCACCCCCTATTGTGATCTCATTGTCCGTACCACGCTGACGCGCCGTACCGCCAGCCATTTTGAAGTACTTGTCCGTACCACCCACACCGTACCACCCTGTATTCTGATCTCGTTGTCCGTACCGCGCCGTACCACCAGCCATTTTGAGCTAATTGGCCGTACCACCCACATGCACCGTACCACCCCCTATTGTGATCTCATTGTCCGTACCACGCTGACGCGCCGTACCACCTGAGCTAATTGGTCGTGCCACCCAAATGCACCGTACCACCCACCTTTTTTGATCTCATTGTCCTTCAGTTCAAGAGTTTTGAGGCCACTTGTTGAAATTTAGGATTTTTTTTTTGTGAAAATCATAATTGTTGGATAGTTTGCTGGTCACATTCCTACATTTCCGGTCTTTCCTTGATGTTTGAAGAGGTTTGAGGACACATTTTGTGAAAATCATGATTTTTAGATAGTTTGCTGGTCCAATTCCTTTATTTTATGTATTTTTTTTGATGTTTGAAGAGGTTTGAGATGGTTTGAGGACATTTCTTGGGTTCCTGTGTCTTATTAAGGTTGTTTTATGAAGCAGAATATAATCAACCCGTGACGGGTGACGGTGCCGTGACGGCACCAATGTTTACCAACGTCTTACCCATTAGGCAACCAACTGGCCCTCTGCATTTAAAAATTGAGTTTCAAGAGCCATAAGCACCAAAACAACAATCAAATCTTTTCGTAAAATACACGCGCCAGCCCAGCGCGCACACGCATACAATCGGGTCACAAGAGCTCCTCTTCCGACGCGCCGTCGTTGATGCGCTGGGCGACATGCAAGATCAACGCATGGTCAATCCCCTCCGGGCTGATGCGTTGCAAAGCGCCCTTCATGGATTCGAACCGCTTTGCATCCACAAAGGAACTCACGCCGCACACCACCTCCAAAGACAGCTTCTCAGGCCCACGTTCAAAGAATGCCTTCTGCATCTTCACCAATGAAGCAGCATTGATCGGCACCGACGGACTGGTGAGCTGGCGAACGTTCAACCAGAACAGATTGCCCTGGGCCACATAGACCCTCGCTGACTTCATCGCTGCGTTGTACTCATCAGGATGCCAAGGTGCCTGATAATGACAGGCATGTCAAGGAATTCAATAAACACACCCTTATAAGTTTCATGAAAACGGATGACTTGGCCACACCATCACGGCATGACTTCATCGTGACACCATCACGGTGCAAGACGCGCCAGCTGGCGATACCATCCCGGCATCCGATTAAACAAACAATGGTTTCATAGCCAAACCACTGGTTGAAATTGCCCTCACCCTGCACTTCCTCCAAATATCCTACAATCCACACAGAATTACAGATCGTGAATATCGCGCTCGACTATCGTGCACACAATTCGTGCACATGTTTCGTGCACGAATCGTGCGCGTCCCGGGTTGCTGAGGCTGGCTCAGAATTCAGGGGGTTGCTGAGAAGGTAAGGTAAATTTACCTAGTCCCCTCAACAAGGGGGTACGCGCGGGGCTGTTGAGAGGCTAGGGTAAGGTACCCCAGACCCCTGATGAGGAGAGTAGGTAAATTTACCTTGTCTTCTGATCAGGCCACGCCCTTAGTTTACCCTAGTCTCTCAGCAGCCCTGCGCGTACCCCCCCGTTGAGGGAACAAGGTAAACTTACCCTCCTTCCTGGGGAGGGTGCCCCCCTGACACCAGTCTCTCAGCAACCCTGGACGCGCACGATTAGCGCACGATATTTGTGCACGATTGACGCGCACGATATTCACGCACGTGTGCCATCAACGATATATAATGATATATATATAATATCTGAAAACGGTAAATGGATCATTCCCCCCCCGCAGCCTGCGAGCCAGCTTCTTCCTTACTGGCAGTGCCACAAATGGCCTGCGGGGCCATTGCTTGCACTGCGTCGAAGAGCGGATGGGCCAGCAATGTATTCATGGCCTCCTCCAGGGCCTGCAAGCGCTTGCCATTCACCACCTTCACTGATTGCACAGGAGTCTCCATTGCCATCGTCAGACGAGCGATTCTTCTATTCAAGGCTGTCTTGTTTGAACTGAGTGTGGATTGACCAAAGGGCTGCAGACATGAAAGAATAGGAATGAGAATCTTCCTGGATTGGATGACTCTCCAACGCATTGCATTAAAGGTCAACAATGGCAACCATGATTGAATGCCACTAACCGGGGCACCGCGCTCTGAGAGGTAGCGCCGCCTATGAACAACCTGAAGGGAGCAAGTGAGCCATGAGAGTGAAAGTCAGTGCATCCTAACTTGCAAGACAGAAAGCAATGAAGCGCCTTGATAAGACACCATCACGGCGTCCGGACTCCATCACGGCGTGACAATGACTGCTGCAAGATGAGAAGCGCAGCTTTTTGCCTTCTTACCCCATAGGCAAATCAGAAGCCGCGATTGCAGCAATGAACTCTCTTTACAAATTTCAGAAAACCTTTGCTGTCCATGACATTGTGTTCCTGCATGCCAGCAGCCAATCGCGGAACCGTCAGTGCCAGCGCAGCCCACTTGCGGCCGGCCTTTTGGTTCTTCTCAGATAGAGCTGCAAACTGTTCCCAGCCACCATCAATCAATGTCCACTTCGAGCCCGGCTGGCTGATTGCTTTTTGAATGATCTCACTGGCTTCCGCCTTTGCAGCGCGAAAGCTAGGGCACACGAAGATCTGTCGCTTGATTGCGTATCCCGCATCATATAAGAATGCGATTCCTGTTCTGGCTCTGTCTTGACGGTTCTTGATGATGCTTTGCATGCATGAAAGATCCAAAACACAACCTCCTCGCAGCGACGCTGCCCAAATCACTTCTGAAGGTGGTTTCTGTGGATTGGACACCACGAAAAACAATGCCAGCAGCGGATCCTGGGTCACCTTGCAACCATCGAACTCGCAGCTCCACTCAGGTTTCTCCAAGTATATCCACTGGTTCGAATCGAACTTTGGAGGAGAGGGGTGTAAAAGCGATAGGAGCCGCGACTGGTCCTTGGCACGCATCCGGTCCTTGGCGCACTCAGCCTTGACGAACTCTTCAGCCACATCGACCATCCCATCTGGGACTTCCTTGGCTGTCAAGCGGCCAGCCAAGTACGACTGGATAGTGTTTGCAAACTGCTTGTTCCTCTGGAAGGTCAACTCTTTTTGGATTTTCTCACAATCGGCTGGCAAATGGACACTTGCTTCGCGGCGCACTTCATCATGGGACTGAATCTGCAAGGGTTCTTCCAAGCAGCGTCTCTTGGCCATGAACTCAGCCTCAGAACCTTTCTGGTGCCCACGCTTTGTGCCCTTGTCAAGTCTGGAGGTGGATCCTGTCCTAGGTGCGCCATACCATTCCACCCAAAGCTGCCGAGCCATCTCAATGCACTCACTCGAATTCTCTGGGGAGTAGTCAAACATGAACTTCAACTCAAAGTTCTTGTTCTCTTCCGAGAGCAGTTTCCTGTCAGCAGAAACAATGCGCACCATTCTCGAGAAATGCTGCTCCACTCCAGATGTCGTGCATCCGTCTATGGCTCCAAAATGCATAAGAATCCAGTGCAAATTGTCAGATGGATGCCGGGCCGCTGTGGATTTGCGAGCACTGGTTTTCTGGACTGCATACTTCCAGGATTCAAAGCTAGTGCTACTAGGATTCGTGGAATTGTGATGGAACGCTATGGCCTTGTGATCCCAGTACTCTGCCAAAAACTCATCAACAAGCCCGCCGAACACTTGGCTGATCCGTTCGGCTGCCATGTGGAGTGATTTCAAGAACTCCGCAGACTCATGCCTTTTGGTCCGGGCTGCTTCCGACACATCAAAGATGCTCATAGAGGACAAAAGCTCATGTGAAGGGTACTCAGCAGCAATCACTTCAGTGCTCAGCGCAACAAGCTTCTTCATAGATCGAAAGCACCTGGCGACCATTGCCGGTGACACCTTGTTTTGGCCACCCAGCACCTTTGGCCTGTCATCCACATCAAAGGCGATCGGGGTCTCCAAGGTCTCGAGAGCAAACTTGGTATATCCCGACTTCGTGGCGTGCTCATCAATAAAGAGATGTTTCAACCTGCTTGCAAACACATCCAACTCCATGAGATCGGAGGAGAGGTCTCCTTCTTCGGTGTCCATGGACCGTATGATGCTGGTGGCTTCATCCGTGAAGTCAGCCAGCATGGCCAGCAGGACCACTCTCTCTTCACTAAGAGACCGCAAGAAGTTCATAGCCCTCAGACCATCTCTGTCGTGCTTTCTGAAGATCGTAGCGTAGATTGCAGTCCTGATTGTCGGACGTAGCCACAGGATGAGGCGGCCGGTGGCCTTCTTGTGCGAATCAAAACGCTGTTTGCACAGCGACAATGATTCAATCCGGTCACCGCCCTCCTCTTTGATGTGACGGCTGAACACCTTCTTCAGCACATCGCTGCTCTGAATTGTTGCTGGCATTGAGTCTTTTCCCCAAACCAACGAGCGAAACACATCCCAAATTTCATCGGTTGCCTTAAACGGACGGTGAATGACTCGCCGAAAGGCATGTGCTCGATCACGACAGACTTGCCGTACACCAGGAAAATTCCATGGTTGCACGCCATCAGTCGACCTGCGAGCTGCTCATCAGCAGCAGCATCCATGTTCAGCAAAATGACCCTATTCTGCAATGCAGTGAACTTGTCCTCATCCCCCTGAACGAACTGGTATAGGACGGCTTTTGTGCCAGCTATCAACGAAGCTGTCGTGCTGTCCTCAAGATGATGGATTCCCAGCAAACCGCGCTTGACCTCCAGCTGGTCGTTGCATGCCCTGAATCTCACCATCAAAACCAGTCTACGCACATCCTGGTGGAGCACAATGCATGTGGATGCGAGGCAGAAATCTGCATCCAAGCGTTGCGAAGCCCCTCCCAGGCAAGCCTGAAGTCTCGTGAGCTTCCACCGACCACCCTCAGCCTTCATGGAACTCAGTGACCGGGCCGTCAGCCTGCTGGTCGCAAAGCTGGAAAACTCTTCCTTGGAGGGCGCCCTGCAATCGGCATCTCCATCATCACCTAGACCAACCAATTTCAAGGCAAGCCGGTGCTGCTTTGATCGCTCATGTCGGCTCACTGTGTAGAAATTTCCTGGCCCATTGAATCCATCCTTCCCCAAAGGATAGCTGTGGCACATGATGTGAGCAAACTGCGCACAACAGCCCCCACTTGCCCTGGTGCTTTTCGATCAACCACGGAAGCTTCTCCATCCAAGCTTCTCGATGTTGGAGAAACATGCACCTAAAGCATTGGTCTTCTTCACACTCCTGGACATGGTCCATGTGACCCTTGAGTCCAGCCTTTGCCATTGCAATCCCCCACAACGGCGCCTTGAACAATAAAAAAGACGCAAAGTTTTGATGTATATATATATAATCTATCCAATCTTGCATGTGTGTGTATCACATTGGACGCCGGACCACATCGTGACACAGCAAACTACAATTGGAATGTGTTGCCTGTGCAATCTGAGTTAGGTCCTGGGAAGCTTTGTCAAGCTCCTCAACTGTTTGCAATTATCTGTATCATACTTTTGCTTGGAGCTGGAATGTGCAACTTGGGCCCGGATGCTACAGCAAGCTCACCTCTTTGGACCTCTTTGGACCACAATTGGACCGCAATTCAACTAAGCCGCCGGGCACTGCAGGCACTGCCGCCATGAATCTCCGCTATGATCGCGCAGCCTCAGAAAACATGTCTTGTTCCGCGCCATCACCATCACGATCGAGGCATCATGGCATATAAACACACCACCGGGATACCATCACGGCATCCTGAAAAAAACAGCTGTCATATCCCGCAACGCCATGTTTTTGCATGTTTTGTCCTCCCCGGCTTTGTGGCGCCTGTGGCGCCCACTGTACTGTGCATGAATTGGCGCAAATATAGGGCAGTGTCATTCACAGCATGTTGGCGCACTGCAGCGCTTGCTGCAGCACCATTGACAGCATCTTGATTGGGATTGCATTTCCAGCCATGAGGCGTACCTGCCGTGGTGTCACCCGGCTCACCTTCACGGATTCCGGCGACAAATCCATCATCCGCAAAATCTCTGATGTGCTCATCTTCCTTTGCTTCCAGGTAAGCCAATGCCCACCACTTCCAGCACGGGTATAGGTGAGGCAAGGCGAGCAGCCCTCATTGAAATGAGGATCCGACCCATCAATGTCAACCACGAAAGGGTTTCTCAATGGATCTCTTCCTTCAGACTGAAGGCGGTTCAAGACAGTCAACAGGTTGGTCTTCGCAGTGTTCCCGGATGGCAATCTTCCAGGAAAGTTTGGGTCGCCTTCAACAGCAGCATCAATGTAAGTATAGATCGACCCTGCTTTGTCTTCCTTTGGCCAAGCCATCTTGCGAACACCAGAATCTGCGCGAATACCGACAATCAGCAACCGTTCCCTGTTCTGGGGCGTGCCATAGTCCTTGGCATTCAAGATGTTCCAGGACACATGATACGCCTTTTGCCCGTTCCGCTGGATGTTCATCAATTCAGAGACCACCTGCCACAAAAAGTCCGCATGCGAGTCAAGCATGTTTCTGACGTTCTCCAGAAGGAAGATACGAGGAAGATGGTTCGCAATCCAAAGGACAAGTGGCCAAACAATTTCGCCTCGTCCAAGCCTGTCATGTTCTCCTTCTTGTCGTCCGGCTTGAGAGAACGGTTGACAGGGAAATCCTGCGCAAAACGCATCCACGTATATGGACTGTCCATGAAGGCCTGGCTGCGACAGTCGTCGTACCACAGCGAGTGACCCCAGGTATCCTCGCACACAACCTTGCAATGACGGCAAATGTCACATCCAAAAACGGGAATGAAGGGCAGCTTCAAGCGATAACATGCGTGCAACTCGCTGCGCAATCCAGAGCAAGCTGACCCAATTGTGAATGCTTGACGATGCAGCAGGATGTGCACGGGCACTGATGCTGCCACTGCTGCATCCACAACCACACTTTTGACATTGGCAGTCATGGCTTTGTTTTTTTTGATCGTTTTGATCACCTTGGTCGCCTCCTCCTTCTTGCTAGGCTCCTCAGCTGGCACTGTCTTGAATCTAGCCCATGTCGTAGGCCCGGATGCCTTTTCATAACCAGCGGGCTGTGGAAGCGTCTTCACCTTGCTGACTGTGGTGACCCAAGTCCTCTTATAGGGCAGCTCGCTTGCCTCGACTTTGTGGAATTCTGCCAGGGATCTGAATTCCTCCACAGTTTCGATCAAACGGCTGTCTGTCAGCTCTGCAGAGGCGTGCACCTGACCTTTGCAACCAAGCCAAGTCAACCCTGGCTGCAATGGAGTGCCCCTTACCTCCAAGGACTTCGATCCATGAACCAACTCACGTAGCCAATGGCAGGTGAGCAACAGAACTCGGTCTCCTTCCTCAGGCGTTGACTGCCCGGCCGCAGGGCATTGCTGTCTGCAATTCCGTTTTGGAGCCATTGAAACTTAGAACACAAAATATGGTCGAAACAGCGGCAAATGACACGTTGCCGTTTGTCCAGTCATGACCCACTGTAACTTGAAGTAATGTTTAAGTTTAACTTAATGTCCATTCATGTCATTCCTCCTTTATAATGAATGCATTTTTGGGAATGGCTTGTCATGGCTGTTGCTGGGCCTGGCGGCTTCTAGAGCATTGTTGGCAATTTCACCTCTATACACCAACGCGCAGCGACAGCTCAACCAGAGCGCCGGGCATTGCAGGCCCACACCGCCACGCTGGCCGCAGTACCTGAGAAGGTATGAGAAACATATTCCAGCAATTGCCAATACAAGTATGTTTAAATCTTATCTCTCTGAGGAAAGTGTTCGCAACACCTTTGATCCGGTCAAACAAACACTCCCGCATCTGACATCACGGCATTCTTTCTTGCCATCACGGCATCACAGCATCACCCAAAAAAGTGCCTGGCGCCAGCCTTTTATTGACAACAAGGACCCCCAAGCCTCAGCACAAAAACACGTCAAACGGCGACTTTTATTGACAACATTTTCGCGTCGGTGCTTCGAGGGCATCATTTCGTCCAGGTAGCCGCTTTTTGGTCCTAAAGGCGGCTACCCCGAAGAGGTGGTTTTGCCTTGGCCCCCGTGAGGGAGGGCTCCCTGGATCCCTAGACCTAGACCTAGAATGAATTAATTACTGAGGATCTGGCTGGCGCTGCTGTTGGTCTTGTCTTGCGTGCGTGTACTCCTGACTGAGAAATGAGAAGCTAGCTACACTAGCTACAGTCACTCCAAACTGTTGGGCTAGATAGATAGATCTTGTCAGAAATTAGGAATCATGGCCCATGGCACCATCACGGTGCTGCTTGAGATGAGACAACTAAACGAAAACGAGTGCGCCGAGGCTTTCGTTGGTCTCTGATGGCCTGACCTGATGGACATCCTAGTCGGTTCCCTCAGAGCCTCCGCATAGTAAAGTTTGAGACCTGAGACGCGCCAGGCGTGTGTTTACTTGCCAGGGCTCAAATTCAGACCGGATGGTGGGTGGAGCTAGCTGCGCAACACGATTGAAAACTGAGCACAACAGAGCAGCGTGGCAGGCACACGCGCGCCAAGAGCATTGATACATCCAGTTTTAACAATCGCCAAAAGCAGTTTCCAACAAGAACAACCGCTCTCCTGGAATGGCGGCGTCGTGGGCAAAGAAGGAGAAGGACGAGCCCGATCCACCAAGTGAAGAAGAGGGAGAGAGCAAGTGGGAGATGTTGAAGAAAAAAGTATTGAAGGAGGGAAAAGAGGAGTCAGAGGATGCATTTGACACAGCAAAAGCTCCAGCGCAGCCGTGGCGCTTGAGAGTGAGTCCAACAACAGCTCCGGAATGGAACAAGTTGCAGAAGACAACCAAGGCATCGCCCCAGGCACCGCTGCCGCATCCATCAGACACTGAACAAGCGGAACAGCAGCAGCGGCGACTGTTTCACGGTCGGCAAGCGGAGCTGCGGCAGCAAGCGCAGCTCCGGCGGCAACGGCAAGCGCAACAGCGTGCACAGCAGCAGTGGCCTGCAGACCAGCAAGCACACCAAGCGCGAGCATGGGGAGAAGAGCCTTTTGCCTGGCAGGGACGATGGCCTCGCAAAAACAAACACAACTCTCCAAGTCACATTGCGAGGGAGGAGGGGCGATACTGCGATCTCAAGAAGGAGCTCACAGAATCCAAGCAGACCATCAAGGCCCTTGAGATGCAGCTGGTGGCCATGGCAGAGAAGCAGGGACAGGAAGCCGCCCGCCTGCAGAGGATCCGCATCCGCAAGCAGAAGCGGAAGGATGCACAGGCGAAAGCCGCGAAGGATGAGACGAGCGCCAAGAAGAAGAAACTGAAGAAGGCAACAAAGGACAAACAGCCGCCACCCAAGAAGAAGAAAAAGAAAAAGGACAAACAGCCGCCAGCCAAGAAGAAGAAAAAGAAGAGGAAGAGGGAACCCTCGTCCAGTGAGTCCAGTGAGTCTAGTCTTAGTAGTTGATGAACTGCAATCATTTAAAGCACCCATGTCACCAGGAGCTGCCAAGCGTCAGCGCATGGACCATGGTGATACGGATGGCAGGACATGGTCCTTTTTCAGTACATTTAATGAACCTGTGACGTCAAATATTACATAAATCATTGCATGTGTATGTTACGAATCATGCCCAACCAAAACGGCAGCTCTTGTGTCTTTTTGATGGCAGCAGCAGCTTCGCAGGGGAGCACTACCGAACAGTAACAGCCAAATAACGGTCCAAGTCCAAGTAACCTACATGCAAAATGGTTGTATTCATCGCTTGTTGCCTTCCTGCAAAAGAAGAGAAGCACGACGAGCGCGAAATGCGTTGCAAAAAGATTTGCTTGCGCGCCCGTGAGTCAGCTGTGTTTCAGTTTGTTCGACATCACCGTGATGGTGCCACGATTCCTATCTAATCGTTTCTTGTTCAAACAAAACCCGAGACACGCCCTTGATTCAACTCAATCGGTTTCAAGTTGAGCGCGGCTACCCCGAAGAGGTGGTTTTCATATCTAGAGTCTAGCGTATCTATCAGTCGATCAGTCTATCATCTATCAAGCGAACGGCCCTGAAGCGAACTCAACTCAAACCAAAAGCTTTGAAGACTGCTTCCCACCCAGCTGGACTGAGGCCCCTGGCCAAGGAGATGAGTATCTCTGTCAGCGCCCCAGCCAGCGACAGAAAGCCTCGGGGCGCGGTGGGGTCGTCTCGTCGTATCTCATCGCGCCGTGATGGCGCGAGCAATAAACAAGAGTTGACAAGTGGAATCTAACAGCAATTCATTTAAATTACTATAGATATCATTAGTACGCATGGCACCATCGCGGTGCCCACGGCACCGTCACGGTGCGTATGAAGAAGCTGAAACACCGCTAGCCGCTCTTTTTTTGCATGTGCATTTTAGATGCATGCGTCTTTGAAATTTGGCTGATCCAGCGACCCAAAAATCCAAGAGCTGCCGTCGCTGTTGGCCTGTCAGTGTGTGTGTGTGCTCTAGCAATGGCTTCAAATTAAATATCCATATAAATATACGTATTATATATAAGTGTATTGTGTGTCTTTTGGTATTCAGACAGGATTATGTCTTGTGTGCTCATGATTGGCAGCTCCTGGTACCGTGGGTGCTCTGCAACCTAAATCACGAAGAACTCGTCGAAGAGGAAGAGCTTCGCCGCTTCTTTTTGTATTTCTTCTTCATCGCCACCTTGTGGCTCTTCTTGTCTTTTGCTTTTTTCTTGGCGTCCCTAGCCTTCAACTTCTTCTTCGACGAGGCCTTCCCGGCCTTCTCCTTTTCCTTCTGCTTCCCGTTCTTCTTCCCGGGGATCTTTTGCGGCTTGGGCGGTTGAGCCGCGGCCTCATCTTCTTTGTCCTTGTTTTCCGGCCTGGGCGGTTGAGCCTCGGCCTCATCTTCTTTGTCCTTGTTTTCCGGCTTGGGCGGTTGGTCCGCGGCCTCATCTTCGTTGTCGTTGTTTTCCATGTTCACTGTCACGCCATGGTCCTGCGGGCTCTCGTTCTCATCCACATGGGCGGGGGATGTGGGGGTCATCCTCCCCGTAGAAGCCTTGCCAGCCTCGTCGCCCTCAACCTCCTTTGCTTCCCGCTTTGCTTCCCCCTTTGCTCCCTCACTTGGTGCCCTTCTCTTTGCTTTCGCGAGGCGCTTCTGGAGGCTTCCCTGAGTCTGCAGATCAACTAAATTTAGTTTGCCAAAAATTTACTTAATTTCAACTAGTAAAGTAAAAAATTAAGTAAAAAAGCAAAGTATTTTTTTACCATAGTAAATTTTTAGTAAGACAAGTAATTTAAATTAGTAAGACAAGTAATTTAAATTAGTAAGACAAATAATTCTTTTTAAGTAATTGAAGCATGTGTTGTCATATGTTGTTTTTTGCGGGGTTTCTGTTATTTCTGCGCTGTTTTGTTTTTGTTGTTTTGTTGTTTTTGTTGTTTTGTTGTGGTTGTTGGCTGTGTTTAAGTTTTTGCAAGAATGATTTCTCCAAATTTGTTCACTTGACTCATGTCACATGTCGCATGTTCTTGAAAACCGCCTTGTCTGTGTTCATGATCAACCTCCCCCTGTCTATCAAACAGGCTGTTGACAATCAGGGTTTGCTTGTCTCTTTTGCCATGTTTGAACTTCTTTGTACTCCCCCACTCCCTTGCAATCCACTCTGGGATCTCACCGGCAGCAAA